>VYZS01088349.1:16499-30441 GCA_013400695.1 Neodrepanis coruscans | reverse complement strand
AGCAATACAATGGTAAAAACTTTTAAGAGACTGAGCTAATTCAGGTAATAAGAGTACTCAACTGCAACACCTTAAAATAATGCTTAAGAGGAAGGGAGAGAAAAAAAGTCAGCTAGGAAATAAATGGACTAACAGGTAATTGACAGATACACAAGGTAATTAATTATTAAATCACATGCTGTTTTTCAGCTGCAAATGGAAGGCTTCTGCATAATTTAAGACTACATTTCAAGCACTACTGAGTCTTCTGCTTGCCATGTCTAATTTTCATCCAGTTATTGCACCCCCTCACAAGAAGGGACATATATCCCTGTCTTTGTCCAGTTTTAACACCCAATTTCATATATTTACAATCAGTTACATGTTGATTTGGTAGAAATACAACTCTATATTCCCATTCATAGTTGTTCTACTCTCTTCCCCCAAATAGACAGTACCAGTAAGGCCCTTATCAGCAGCAAAAGGGAGGACACTGTATAAAATAGAATTGAAAGTTCATTTAAAAGAGACAATATCATCATTCATAAAAATATACTAAGCAGAACTGTTTTCCTGAGGCATTATCAATGCAGGTTGTACTTTGAACTGGTATATTTATAGTCCACATTATATTCTCTTTATTCACACCTAGGTGCAAAGATCTTCTATTTTGCTAGTCAGAATGTGCATATGACTATATTCCAACCTAAACAAGCTCAACAAGGGGTTTTTTTGCACACTTACTCTGGAGATGGTCAAGGGCATGTTGAAGTCCTTGCCCCCTTGCAGTCGGAAGCCCCAGGGTCCGGGTCCATTCAGAGTCACGCTGTAAGCCATTGTGTACTGCTGTCACAGGACAACAACAAGGCACTGCAGAACAGAAGGATGGGGCAGACAGAGAAAAGTGTGAAAAAACACAGGGAGAAGAGGGAAGAGTTTTACATAACGAAAGCAATTCTCTTTCTGCCTTGCCTGTTTGGTCGTGCTCTGATATCACCTAAGAATAGATGGGAGCTATAATGCAGATGCTGATATCCCAGCTGAGCAGGGCCCATAAAAGGTTTGTAACCAGACACCTACTATGCAAAGACTTCATGACTCAGAGGTCTAATATAGTCCTCAGGGAAGGGGACAGATCTTTCTAGGCTCCTCAAGCCCCTCATCCTGCTCAGTTACTTTATGGACAAAACACATGTAATAAAAAAAGCAAACAAAAAACCCTGCTAAAATCCCAAACATCCAAATCTTTTCACTAACCTGTTAACAACTACATAGCCATTTTTAAATTTTGCTTCAGCACATATGTTTATTGCACTGGAATATATAATACACCACAAACAATTACTTTACATAGATCTTTCCATATGTAGCAGGAAAGACACCAAAAAAGTGTTTACCTTCTTTTGCAATGGTTTGTTAAACTGAAAAAAAGTATATACTACATGCAGTTGGCATCACAAATAAGCCCCACAACTTCATATTTGGCTTTTGGTTCCACAGCCCTTGTTTTCTCAAGGGAAAATTAAAATTTATTCTCTCTGAATGCAGAAAGATGTATCATGGGATACCTCTAATCAGCATTTGATTTCCGTGGCAAAGCAAATCAACTACCTATCTGCCTCATCATTTCAATACAAGTCTTCAAAAGACACAGCACTTGAATGAAGGGCTAAGAATACAAATAGTTAGCCAACTGCTTCCTTAGGTCATTCCTTGATTTTTTCCTAGTTCATATTCCAGTTCTTAGATGCTCCATAGAACTCTAACCCTCATTCAATAATGCTGGATAGCATTTCTGCCCTAGTTTGGAACCTGCTAAAGTGCAGAGGATATGTGGGAAGGGGAGAAGCTTTTGGCAGAACTATAGATCTAAACAAAAAGTTTCTGCTCTCAGGGTAAAGCTACAAACATCACACAATGCTCACCCCTTTCAAGTCATGAATATGTGCAGGATCTCCAGAACCTCTCTCCTGTATCTCCACAGCATTTATCCTCTGGTTAGGAAGAAATTGCCACTATGTTAGGGTAGAGAAAAAAAGTATGGGTTCTACTCTGATAATTAAAAGGACAACCAAGAGCACACAACGCACTAAGGTGAGGTAGCTCAGTTTGAATGCTGGCAATGGGTCACTCTGCCACTACACCTGCCTTAGAACATGATAAATATCTGATGGTGAAATGGCAGAGAGCAAACACTACCAGGAACTCAGTCTTTTTCTGAGGAGATGGTCAATAATTTTTCAAAATCATGAAGCAATAGAAGTCTCTGTTTAGTATCCACAGTGTCAGAAAAGCCCTTTGTACAAGGGAATAATTAATCTCTGCATAGATGAAACCATATAACCATATGTTTTAGCCAGGGGTCCACATTAAACCATAGCAATTCACACAGATTTAAATGAAAGTTACACTAAGCCAGTAGAACCTGCTCAAACTAAAGCTAAAGCAAATAGCAAGACACAGCTTGAGAAGAAAACGGGTTTTTGATGTCTCACAAATACCTCTAAGGTACATTTACATTGAGAGTATTTATACCCTATCCTCTGTGAGTCCTGATCCTGCAGTATTTGGATGATGACTTTGAGGAGAGACAAAGCTGACTTGTTGGACTTCAAATGACAGAGTTTCCAGGCCTGCCAGTTTATCTAGTACTGAATATATATATTTTTTTTTAGAAAGTCACATGCACTAGTTTCAAGGTAAATTCTCATTTCTTTCCTTTTCCTAGGAATCCACTGCTGGTTTAGTGCTCTTTCTTGGCTTCATTTCAAGGGTTCAGGAGAACACAACTCCTTAAGAGCAGTATGATAAATATAGCAAGTCCTGGCTTCACTAGTAAAGACAGTATCACATAAATAAGCATTAGAAGAAAGGTTACAGTCATAGAGACTGTGAATTCTGTGCATCTTACCTTCCTATACCCAGTCATTTGTGTAAAAAAAAAGAAAAAGGGAGGGCAGGAGCAAAACCCAGAACAGAATGAAACTGCACAGCAAGCAGAACAAAGCTGAGTGTTAAGAAACAGATGCTGTTTAATCAAACACTGTGTGCTTCTGCCCCACTTTCACATCTCTAACATGCCATTTGCTTATCAGTTCAGGACATCTGCAAGGGTCTGAGAGATCCTTCAGGCTGGGTGGTGTGCTAAGAAACCAGAGTGGGAATCTCATTAGAGGCTCTGTCATTTGAATGAAATGTTAAACTAAGGTCACTTGTCCCTGCTCCTTTGGTTTCTGGCTGTGTCTGCATCAATGTTCAGCATAGCTTGACACTTTTAAAAGGAAAGTGGAAAGGATATGTCAGAGTCCTGGAAAATATTCCCCCAGAACACAAGAGGACCACAGCTCTTTCACATGTCTGCACTGTCACTACCAGGTACAATTTGGAGAAAAAAAAGATTCCACAGTTTTCTTTCTCCAGGCCTGCTTTCCCTCCTGTATCTGTATTCCCTCTGCCTGCCTGGGGAAAGGCCTCTGCCTAATAATGAAAAAAATACAGAAGTTCATGCTGTAGTCACAGCTCCATTTGTCAGGGACACTCTTAGCATAGGTCTCACCTTCCACAGACTTTCAATACCATCAGTCTCTAAATAAGAAAGCTGGTGATCCACTCAGGTGGCTATTTCAGCCCCACTTTGGTTTTCAAAGGTGCAGCAGGTACAGCGGCATCACAGCTACGAGCACAAACCTCAGCAAAACCTTCTGGGAAACCTGAGGCTGCAATAAACTGTGTGTACATAAAAGACAATCCCCTTGTTTTTCAGAGACTTGTAATGTTTAGATAAGGTTTTAGTTGCTTTACGTAACTGTTAGATTGTCCAAAACTCATTTTTTGTTTGCTCAGATAACAGTATTTCGTTTCTCTTGGTGTGTTCCTTCTTCCCTACACCCTCCTTCTATGTCAAAATCCATGACCTGCTTACAGCTCCCTCCCTTCAGAGAGAAGCTATGCTGAGTCAGATGAGGTCACTGATGTAAGGAGTGACATTTAAACAAAAAACATCTTCCAGGAGCAGGGTGACATTTTCTCTACACATCAAACCAGAGAATTGTCCAGAGCTCACCAAGTCCCTCTGTGCCCTGAGCTATTCCCAGCTGACTGATGGGAGCAGTTGTGAGGGAGCTGGACAGGCACCAGGCTTCACAGCAGAGGAGAGTGCCACCACCTCCAGCAAATGCCTCTGAGCCTGAGCAGAGCCTTCCACAACTCCATCAGAGATGGTACAGAGCGGAAACAATTCCCGTGTGCTGGGAGACCACGGTGCACGTCTTACAGTGAAGAGACTTTAGCAAAGCTAGGACTGCATGCTTGGGAGGGCATAGCCATGAAGTGAATGAAATAAAACCCACCAGTGTCAATGCTAAATAAAGGTGGGAGGAAACAAGTAATGGAAATTCCAATTGTTGAAGTTGCTACTACTTGGTGAAGCTGAACACATTACTCATGGGATATATTTTAGCTGCAGTGGCCACAGAGGAGCCTTGACTTACTGTTTCTGCAGCAACCAGGTTGTATCATTTAGGTTTCCAGAAGCAGATTACTGGAGAGTTTGACTTCTGATCTGCACAGACTTTGCATCTCAGGCACATAAAAAGATTCACAAGGTCATGGTATCAATGCTTTATGTTTTTTTTCTTTAGGCAAGTGAAAGACTTGCACTGCACAGGAATAAACTATCACTTCCTTTTTGGTGAAGAGACCTTCAACAAGCTGGATAGATATTCCTTTAGAAAAAGAAAAAAAACCAACAAACCCAACACAAAAAGATTCTCTGCCTTTGTTTCAGTCTCCTTCACCTGAGGGAGTGGCAGTACAGGAAGGCAGCATTCAGCTTTATGACAAACACACCCTTCTTGTCCCATGGATTCCTGCACTGTCCCCAGTAAGGTTATCTGCAGTCTTCCAGGAGAGTGGAAAAGCAAGGAGACACATGCACGAAGGAAAACCAAGCTTTGAACCTGTTGTCCGATATGTGCAATCCTAGAGATTTCCAAAATTTCGAATGAACCCAATGTTAACTCTATTTCATGTAGAATCAACAGCTGTATTTGTTGTGACCCAAAGGACAAAAAAGTACATACTTACTGTATCTTGGTTAAGCTATGCTAAAGAATTTGAATTTAATGCTTTAGTGATGTAAAAACTTTTTAGCTCTGAATTCCTACCCTTCCAATGTCAAACTGAATATCAAAGTAATTACCAAGAGCAAAGATTTTTTTTTCCCACAAGTTCAGCACAAGTTCAATATTGCTTCCAAAGTAAGGCTATTCTACAATGCAAAAGGGCTCATTGCAATCTTCTTTCTTTCACTGTTGAGCTCTGAACTAAGTTGAGGAAATCCTAATTTACTTCCATGCACAGCTTTGTTTAACCTATTAAATCAAAATCCTTCAGTTCTCACAGAACTTATTATTTCTGAGTTCATTTTAGCCCTTTTATCAAGTTATCCTAACTCCTGTATTTTATTTTGATCTTTTTATGAAGCTAAATTTTCTATCACACTTGGCTTCATCATGTTCTGCTTTGTCAATACATTTCTAATAATGTGTGTTGTGGGTTCCAACAAAAGCCAGTATTGTTGGGGAGATCTGCCAGAGCAATATAATGACAGAATATTATCTCCCTTCTCTGAAATACAATGTCTTCAGAAATGCAGCTTGAAGTGTTTCTTGTTTGGCTGTTTGCTGCTACCACTATCACTTTACCAATTAATCAAATTTGCTGTTTACCCACCTTTTAGATCATTCACCATGACTACTTTCACCTTTACAAATAAATTTTATTTCCCACTGTTTTTTTCCCCTACTACATGGCCTTTTCCTCCTGCACCGACCTCTTTTCACTACCACAAAAGGCTTGGTAAACAACACAGAATTATCTTCAAAAGATCTGAAGACTTTTTGGTAACTATGTTAAACTGGAAACCTGCAGAGAGACAGACTCCCAAGGGGAGTTAAAAGAAAGATACCTGTCCAGACTGTTTGCAAAGACTTAAGTGTTTGTTACCAAGTTCTTGCCTTACCAGCTTTTCAGTCATTCTTTCTAAAGGCACTCACTACACTATGTAAAACTTAATACTTCTATGGGACCTACCTTCCCAAGGTAAGAAAGTTTCTCTTTTTTTTTTTAAGGTAAAGAACACCTAAACCTCTTGTTTTAACCATCTCTTATTTACAGATGAAAACACAGCACTGAGGTTACCAGTTTTATGTGACAAAATGTATCAACAGCAGTAACTGGATTTAAAACGCAGAGCTCAGTTCTAATAGAGCTACTTGAAGCAGAAAAAGGCGGCTGCAAAATACCATTCAGTTTTCATTGCTCTTTTCCAACTCTGGGCTGAAACCAGGAAAGTTTACAGCAATCCTGTGACTACTGTAACTTCGGCCTTGCTGCAGGGGATCCCAGCTGACTGTTTTCCCTTAGAAAAGGGGAAAACGGGAAAAAAAAAAAAAAAAAAAAAAGAAACAAACCCAGACAAACGCAACAAGAGCCAACGAGGCTGCGTGCAGGTCACCGGCAGCTCCGCACAGACCAGGGCCGAGCTTTGACATCGAGGTCACAGCACCTCTTGCAGCCCTGGCTCGTCTCCAGGCGGCCGAGGTTTGGCACAGCAGGCTCAGGATTAGGCTCCTGTGCCACCAGTGTCATTTGGCCACTGCAGATTCCTCAGGGATCAGCACACCGACGCAGCGCTGTGCTCATACCCACGAGGGTGCAAGGTAATTAAGCAGCCTCCCAAAAGTTACATCCCAGCCAAACTAACTCCCCGCCTGCTCGCTCTCTTCTGCCTTCCCAGCCGGGGCTCTGAGGGGTGACGTTTCCCACCGTAGTCGCGGCGCACCCACCTTGCG
This sequence comes from Neodrepanis coruscans, assembly GCA_013400695.1. Classification (NCBI taxonomy): domain Eukaryota; kingdom Metazoa; phylum Chordata; class Aves; order Passeriformes; family Philepittidae; genus Neodrepanis; species Neodrepanis coruscans. The sequence goes on along the minus strand of VYZS01088349.1, from coordinate 23,608 downwards.
GTGTCCCCTGCAACCAACCGGCACCTCCGGGCCGCCCGGACTCCCCCTCACCGCCACCGCCACCGCCACCACCGACACTGTCACCACCGCCACCGCCGCGCTGNTGTGTCAATAGCGGCGGGTGGGCCGAGAGCAGCCCGGGGCCGCGGTGGCGGAGCGGGAAGGTGACACAGAGCCGCGGGGAGCGGCTCGGCCGAGCGCCGGGGCAGCAGGTATCCCGGGGGGCGGGCGTTACGCGGCTGAGCGCCCTCAGGGAAGGAAGGATGCGAGGGATGAAATGGCGGCGGGAGCGGGGGGGCTGCGGCCGCGGGAGGGACCCGCAGGGACGGGGGGGCTGCGGTGCTGCCCCGGCTCGGCACACGCTCTCCAGCCTGTGCTTTAGCGCGGCGCGGGCTCGCAGCCCCTTCGCTCGCCGCCGGAGCACGAGGGAAAGCGGTGATTTCCTTCATCGCCTCCTAAGAAAAGTGTAAGTGAGGTGGTTTTCCCCCCACTGGTTCACTGGTGTTGGTTGGTAATGGTCGTCTTAGTTGAGTGGAAAAGTTAAAATCACAGCCCAAGAGCAGACAAAGGGTTTGGAACACAAAACGCAGAACGGGCAACGTAACTGCCCTCCAGGACACTGAGATAATTTAAGATACTGAGCCTTGCGGTGCCCTCACAAGGCTGCTGAGTGCTGTCAAGGACCGAGCATCCCGCTCCAGACATCCCTCTATTCCGCAGTGATGTGTGCTGGGGTTTTGGGTTGTTTGGGGATTTTTTTTTTATGCCTCCCAAAGTATCCTCCAGAAATCCAGCTGTTTCCCCAGTGCAATGCCGGAGCCACTGCTTGATGAGTTTGCTTCAAGTAAAAAAAGACAAGACTGTTCCCAAGCGTCAAACCCCTGGAAACGCGGGCGGTGCCCCGTCTGAGCCCCCTGGGATTTGCACAGGAGCGAAAGTTCCCCAGGCTGGGAAGCTCCGGCGCTGGGCTCCGCCAGGAGTCGTGGCTGGAGCCCCGGGAGCGGGTCCGTCCCCGTCAGCACCAGGGACAGGGCGGCAGCGCCCCGGGAGCGGCGGGGCCGGGAGCGGGTACATCCAGCTGTGGCACCGCTGGAATACACAGCTGCGCTGGGAACTTCTCACGTCCGGTCTACTCCAAAGAACCGCAGTTCAGCTGTAGCGTTTCTTGTCTTACGGAACCAAAAGTCTCTTCACTCTTTAAGGAAGTGGCTCTTCCCAATACACAGAGCAGGCAAACATGAGCTACATTATTTATGTATTTATATTTGACCAAAATTCATATGGATTGTGACTTAATATTCCACTGACAGGTGGCTTACATCCCCGAAGGAAACATTTTACATTGTCAAATACCTGAATCCATTGCTTTCAATGGAGCATTAAAGTTACCATTAATTACCACAAGACAATGCCGTTTATGTGAAGGCAACATGCAAATAGAGCAGATCAGTTTTACCATGGATTATAAAAGTAAAATCCTTGCAATTTGCACCCCTCTCCTGCCCCCTCCAAAATATGACAAAACAGAAATAATGGAATGTTTGCTGTGGAAGGGAGAAGATCAGCCCACAGCGTTGTGCACAGTCACTTTTATAGACCACTTACTTTTCAATAGCATGTTTGATATCACTTCTTTCAAAATTCATTCATAGCCAAAAATTATACATCTTATTAGGGAAAAAAAGTGATTATGCTGGCAGCAGTATATTCACGTTGTCTTTTAATAAAGAAAGTAATTAGAAAATTTACTTTAAAATGGATGTTTGCAGCTACTGACACCTCAAGCCATGGAAATACTGACTTTTTTTTAGAATTGGTTCTTATTACAGCTATCAAAAATATGAACCATTGTCTGTTAGATTAGTTTTGAAGTAGCAGTGAGACTGTATGGTAAAACATAAGAAATTTACTGAAATCAATTTATTTAATCCAACTCCAATGATAATAGAGGCTTCTTCATTTACCAATTAATCAATCAATATAGTGTATATTTGCAAGAAGTAGCTGTGCAATGAGGTGCTTTTAGATAAGTGATTATTTGATCCTGAAATTGGTGTAACAAAAGACCTAAATATCTTCTCTTCTTCTGGCTAAAAGCTTCAGAACTTCAAGAGATATTTAACTTTTAACCTTTGAATAATGTTTTTACTCTGCTGTACACATCCCTCTTGTGCAAGTTTATGCTCTGTTTGCATCAGGGCTATTTGATTCTCTTTAGGAAGAAGAGTTGGAAATAAATGAAGGCAGAATCTGAGTTGACTTCCTGTGGCACATGGCTGGGCACCTCTGCTGTGTGCTCTGTAATGTTGTTTCATGCTGTGTGCATGTGCATTTAAAACCCTCTTCAGACACTTAGTAGGGTGTTTAAGAGGAAGGAAATTTGATTGTCAGAGTTTTTTTGCAGGGGGATATGAGTTAATAAATATCAGGATGATAAAAGGAAACATCCTTTCTTTTCCTTGAAGTTTGCTATAGCTCTTTGTAATCCTTTGAATTCCTCATCGACTCTGCTGTCTCTTAGAAGTCTTTAAACTTTAAATAAGAAAAGCTGCAAAATGACCACAAGTAGTTCTCCTGCAGGTGAGCAACAATGTAAAGTAGCAGAATTGATGACTTAGGCTGGAAGACATGATCCAGATGGTGGAAAATTGTGTTTCTTTTATGATGATCTGTTAGATTATTCCATTCTATGTGTGGTAGGAAAAATCATACTTATATTTAAGGCTTTCCAAGGCTTCCAACAACCTGATTTTCTGCTCCCTGTTGAATGCATCAGTGAGGATGATTGGAAATTGGCCCATAATCCTGTTCTGATAAGTGGCAGATCAGGTTTTTTTCAGAATTTGTTTTTGTTTGATACAGGATGAAATACAGCAGCTTGTGTGCTGCTCATCACGTCATTCAAGGCCAGAGAATTTGAAAGTATGGGAGCTCTACCTGCTCAGCACTCTCTAAAAGAACCTGCAAAGTTGGTCCCAGAAACTTGTGCCTGTCTTTTGGAGGGACAAAATCCTCTGTTCTATTTTTCTAGGAAGCACTAGTGACAGTATTAAATCCGTATTTTAAATAATGTTTCCGAAATATGTTGCTTATCTACAAATGGCCTCGGAATAGTTCCATGGAACACCTCCAGGATCAACACTTAGTGGGAAAGGCTGAAGTCTGAGACTGCACTGGCTGGGCCATCCTGTACAAACAATCCTATTTGCTCTCTGGAAAGTAGCTTACTGATAGATTTAGCTGTCCATTTTTCTCAGTGGCTCACTCTGTGATTTGCTTTTGACCCACAAGTTTCTTTCCAGCCTGAGAAATTTCAATTTCCTTTAGAGGGAAATTCAGATATTTCTGTCAACGACTAATTCTGGGGCTTCTGCAAGTCTTTCTCCTAGTCTTAGTCCTTTCTTCTAATCACAATCTGATCTCCCCAGATGTTTCATTAGCTGTTCAGCCTCAGATCAGTCATAGAAATATCATTTTTTTTGTAAATGGGCTCTTAATTTTTCATAAATTTCTTCAGTATGGTTTCATTAGGCTTATGAGGTATTTTAGTAAGCTGTCTGCATAGTTTATTTGCAGTAATTTTAAACTGAGGAAACAGGATGGAAATTTAAAAGAATGATTGCTGCCCAACAACTTTGGTCTTACTGGCTACTTGGGCTTCCTTGCCAGTGATGGTGTTAGAAAAATTAGCACATAAAGTACATCACTGCAGCACAAAGTGCTTCCTCCCAGAATAATGCTTTTGGCATCTAATCTCCTTCCCTGCCCAGCTAAAGGGGCTTACAGTTCTGAGTTTAGAAATAAACTAATGCTGAGTGTAGCTTTCTGGGAGCCTCTGCTGAGTACCAAGTAACCAGTGACAAGATCCTGCCTTTGGTTTGGAGGGGCTGTGTAGGTGTTATTTCTCTGGGATGAGGCTGATGTGACAGTTCAGACAGTAGTGCTGACATTTAGAGGAGAGCAGATCTGGGCTGCATTTGCACTGTCATTTACCCAAACTATAACAGCACCAGTAAATGAGGCTGTTCCATTTGTGATTGCTTATTGCCCAGCAGTTCTGATTTTTACAGTCCTTTGCACAAGCTGTGTAAGGGGGCAGGAGACTGAGTGGGCTGTTCTTTCTGTCACTGGTGAATGAATGAGCAATTTGCAAAACAGCTCACAATTTCACTCCCCATCTGACAAAAGACTGGAAGGAATTTCTTTAAAACTAGGACTATAGATACTTCCAGTTATCAGCCTGATTCATATGGGATTGTGTTCTGGCATTGGCAAAAAAGCTGCCAGAGGAATCTAATAAGTCTTAGGAAAATATAGCAAGCACAGCTCGGACAAGAATCTTATTTTTAGAGTGACTCCAATAATTTTACCCTTGTAAGATAGAGATTAATTGTTCCCTTTTTCATTCTTCTTTTAATAATTTTGCATAGTTCCTAATATTGCCCACATGCAAGAGCAGACAAACATGCAAACAAACCAATCAAAATGTTGAATTGTTACATAGAATTCAATAAAACATTGTGAATTACAACTCTAGAGTGTTTCTCAAACACAGAAAAAGAAGGCTGTCCATGTGGTAACCTCCTTGGACTGTTACTGTCATTTCCCTGGGCTATATTATTACCATAACATTCCTAGTACAGGGTGAAAACAGAGTTATGGCAGGAGGTAATTCAAGATGGACTTTCAACAGGATGAACCCCAGCAATGCTGCTTGACTTATAACCCTCACTGCTTTCATGCTTGGGGCCAATCCAGCCTCAAAGTGTGCTCATTTTCGGCAGAAAATAAAAGCCAGAATTCTCTGAAAGTTTAATATTTTCACTTAGTTTGTCTAAAAAAATGTTGGCCTCTTAATTCTAGCTCACTGTTTAACTGTAAATGTTCACTTGTCAATGCATGCTATTTACATGAAGAGAAAGGTGAATCTTTTCCCACCTGTTTCCCTTGATAGCTTTCTGCATTTCTCACTTGAAGGCTGATTAATCCATTATTGCATCTTTCTTAGAACAGCACCTGCTAATTTTCTGTTTGAGTATGGAAGAAAGGGTACAGGTTGGAAATGTGATGCAAAAATTTCCTAATATTGCCCCGCAGGCCTCCAAGAGTAAAGGATATGCCCTTTCACAAATAAACTCGGACACTTCCCTAAATTGAATTGCCAAGGTCACAGAGGGAGTTAATGCCATGATCTCACTCAGAACTGACTATCTTTGACACTTCCCCCATAGCAGTGTCTGCTGAGGATCAGTCTTGTTCAGTTTGATTATTTGGTGCCTTGACCTGATGATTTGTTCAGTGGAGCCTGTTGATTTATTGAAACAGTTTTAATTGTGATATCTGATAAACTTTGCTAAGAAAACTGAGCCAGTTTGCTCTTCCAAAGAAGGGCTTAACTCAAGCACTTCTTTCTTTGAGGGGTAAAATATTGTGTGGGCATTAAAATACAATTACAAATTTACAGAACCTTTTAAAGGAGGTATTTACAAAGAGATTTATTATTAGATTATCCAATGAAGAAAGACTGTCCACCTCACTCCCTTTAACCACATATATCAAATATTTTGCTCTGATGATGATACATTCACTGCATTAAAACAGTAAAGGAGAAGAAAAATGACCCACAGTTTTATGAGACTCTTTCATTTAACTGTAGATAGAACATGTGAACTGGCTCAGTGGTATCTTTCACAGTGGCCTACAAGTAATGCTTTGGGCCCTTTGTAGTTGCAGATAAAGATAATTATTTTAAAATTAACTTAGCAGCCATTGGAGAGTGACTGCTGGCATATAGTTCTTTTCAAAGGGTTTTATCTTGGTGCCTCAGCTTTCAACATCCCACAGAACTTTTTTTGTCTATTTGGGCATAAGGTAAATTTGTTTAACAACACCACCTCAACAGATAACTGGAGTAAACTATTATTGCAGCAAAATGTATGTTAAAATGGAAATAGAAGAAAGTAAACTGAAACCCAGCACAACAGTTTTCATTTAGTACATTTATGCTGGCAATCTGTCCTGCCAGTTACAGAAATCTGCACAAGAGAATATGTGCAAAAGCAAACATTTGCTACTCAGCATCAATAAGGAGACAGTAGCCAAATGCTCCAACAAATACAGTGTCAGACCTGCTTCAGATGAGGACTGTGGCTATTTCATAATGATTTAACCAAGGTCATCTTAGTTTCCATTCACACATTCTTCCGTTCTTTTCTTAGTGGGTTGGGTTGTGCTGAGAATACAGGAGGACAAGGTGGTGTTGGACCAAAGGTTGGATTCAATGATCTCAGAGATCTTCTCCAACCTATCTGGTTCTGTGATTCTGTGGAATTGAACTCCAAGCAAGAAGGGCAGGGTGAGGGAGTGTGATGGCTGACTTACCTTGATTCTCCTGAGTGGTAATTTTTGTCCTCTTGCCTTTTGTCCTTTTGCCATTTGAAAGGTGTGAAGGAACATTGTTTCTTAGTTGAGAGGAAGGAATATCAAGAATGTTTTGACATTCAGGTGCAAAATGTGCATCTCATAAAACAGGAACTGACCAATCAGCTCTGAGGGAGCACAGTGTTTTCTTGCAGTGAGCAGAATGAAGGATTAGTAGAGATGGGCATACCTTGTCAAAAAACTGTTCTTGATCACCTCTGTTCAATCACAAAAAGTAAAATAAATGAATTTAATATGTAGCTTTATTGGCAATTTCAGTAATAAAAAGTTTGTTTATGGTCAGTGTGGTGGTTTTACCACAAATTCAGTGATTTTGGAGCAGAGACTCTGAGAGAAGTCACAAACACACCCCAAAAATGAAGAGAACACACAAAAAATCACAGTTTATTTTGCGCAAACACCAAAACCCAACAAACAAAGTGCAAAACAGACAAATCAAATAAATAAATTTTTTCCAGGGCCCTCGTTTGGGGTAAGGACGCTCTGGCGATAGTGCTTGTCTCTCTCTCCCTCAGAGCCCAGCAAAGAGACTCCACGGTATTTAGAAGGGAGCGCGTGGTCTTGAGGGCCCCTTAGCCTTGAACCTCTGCCCGGTTTCGACTGAGGAGAACAACTCAAGAAGATTACAAAACCGCGCCCCTCCCCCCTTTCCTCCCTTTTAGCCCGAG
>VYZS01088329.1:3950-15004 GCA_013400695.1 Neodrepanis coruscans | reverse complement strand
TTTTTTTTTTTCGGGGGGGGGGAGGTGGCGGAGGGGGTTATTGGGGGGTAAAACAGAGGAGCCAGGAATCAGCGACTCTCTCCAGGATCATTTGTAACTGTGATCGCACCGCCCCTGCCCACAGGCCGGAGGGATTCTGAGGCTATAAGCAACCGGAGGAACAGCTCCTTATCGGAGCGGGACAAAACTTTAGGGAAGTCGCTCTGGGCACCACTCCAGCCCCGGCCCCCGCCGCCCGCCCGCTCCGCGGGTCATTGCTGCCCTTCGGGGCCCGTTCCCCGCCTGGGAAGGCTCCGGCTCTAGAGGAGTCCATCGGAGTCGTAAGACAAGATCTCCGTGAAGTATTGCGCCTGGCTTAGGCAGGCGCCGCAGGGGTTAAGCCGCTTGTGCCCGCCACTCCGCTGCCATCCCGCCGGGCAGGGGCGAAGGCGGGAGCAGCCGGTGCCGGGAGCGGGAGCCGGCGTGGCTTCCTCGGCCCCCAGCCCAGCTCGGGGGTCCTACCAGCCGACCGCGTCGCAGAAGGGACATCTGCTAAATGAGCAAAGATCTTAAACCAGCCCCATTTCCTCATCAGCTCTGTATCACCCAGCCCGTCCCCCCCTACCATCCCCGAAGCGCTACGGAGGGGGATTTGCTCTGGTTCGGCTGGTTCTCCGGCCTCGGGAAGGGTTAAATCCTTCTCCAAGCCCCTAGTTGCCCTTGTCCTCTCAACCTGATTCAGAGACGTGTAATAAAATAGGAAGCAAATTTATGGTCTGTTTCAAGCACTTTACTGCTGTATTTTTAAATTCATATATGCACATATAAGAACTATGATCTGTGAATAATTTGAAATGCTATAGGAAAATGATGTATTTTAGATCAAACATAACCGTTTTCTTACATAATTGTCTCGGATTAAAATAAAAAATAAAGATACATTTCGAACAGAAACAAAGCTCAAAATCTAATGACAGCCATAAACTGCTAGACAGCCATAAATTAATGTCTTCATCAAACACTGAAGGGATCAGTGCTTATCTAAATCAACAATTATTTCTTCCAAGAAGTTGCAGAACAGATTGCCCCTCTAATACTATTTTTAAAGCTTCGTAATTGAGGATTAGTGGCAAACAATCGCCTTTCCAGTGTAAGCCTCCTCTCCACCAGCCAAAGCCCTCCAAACTCACCGAACACGCAGATCGCTTTCCTAGAAACCTCCTCGGGATCCCCTTATACCACTGCGGCATTCCTGGAAGCTCGGGTTGCTTTTAGAAAGGGGCGGCAGGAGTCTTCCCTCACCCTCGTCCCCTGATTTTGTCGGGGGCCGGTGGAGGTGGGAGTGCAGTGAGACCAAGTCGGCTTCGTGAGCCCAGCGGGCGGGCGGGCGAGGATGCGGGTTCCCACCGCCGCTGCGGGCCGGGGGCAGCCCGGAGCAGTGGCATCCCCCCGTGATCAATACCGAGCCCATCTTGTGCCCATCTGCTTTTCAGGTTCAAATCTTTAGCGTAGGGGCACTTTCCCCAGCTGCAGCCACCGGCGGTGCCGGTTGTGCGAGAAAGGTGCTGTAAAGAATTTTAGAAAGCAACTGAAAGATACGTTGCGAAGAAAGGCGATTCACTGGCTCACAAGATGGAAATTAGACAGGGAAAGACTTGCTGCCTGTAGGAGGTTAGTTAGCGAGTAAACTATTTGGAAGGAAGAGGTAATTGGAAAGATGAGCTGATAGGAAAGAAGTCACTATCAAAAGTCATCATAGGGTGTTTGCTTACTGACTTTTATTCTCCCTGTAGCGAGAACTTAGACTTTTATTCAACTTTGGTATACTCATAGCTACTGGTTTTGGGGAAAAAAACCCAACACATCAGTGTCAAAATCGGTTTAACAAATCTTTTAAGATAAAATCCTGCAAGGCTTTTAGCAAGAACAGCTGAAGCTTAGGCTTCTTTCGACTATTTATTTTGGTGTAAATAGTTTTGAAGACAAGCACATTCCTGCTGTTACGAATGATGGACTCACACAACCTCAGTACTCGAGATCCCAGGCAAGGCTGATGCATAGAATAGGCTATGTAGACACAGTACTGGTTTGCATGAGGATCAAGATCCCACTAGTTTCTTTGTTTTCAAATGAAAATGGAACATTGTCTACCTTACATATATGCAGCAGCTATTTCTTCATATTTATTACTATTTATAAATGTAGACAATAACTTAAGAATAACAGTACTTTTATAAGCATAGATTTAAGGTATTTTTTTTTTTGTAATGAGAACCTTTTTCTTGTATGTTGTGGGTATGGGGCCAGGGCACGTAGGCTAGTTTAGGTAACAGGCAGAAAAATACTTCATTTTCTATGGTCTGACAGAATAGCTTTATTCACATTATTTAAGCATATGTCATGCATAAATTAATGCCTTGAATAATTTTAAAACACAGTGCAATGCAAGTACTAAGAAGAAAGTACCCAGTATCAAACAAAATATTAGATAAAATATAGTGTTAAGAGATCTTACTAACTTCTTCCAAGACATTTTTCAGACCATCATGAATGCACAGAAATGTGACCTTCAAGAGGTCCCAAACAATGGCACTTTTTAATTTATAAACTTCAGTAACTTCTAATATAGCCTGAAGTTAAAACAACTGCACAGTTACACACACTTTTATCAAACCCAGAAAAATGCTGCAGGTCTCTCTGCTCCAGGACGTATCTTCAACAACCCTCACAGACATACCTGACAAGCATTTTGCATGAAGGAATGAAGAGACACTGATGTCTTTAGGGTACAACCTTCATATTAAATAGCCACCTGTAGAACTCTGTAGATAGTTATACCTAGAAAAGCCAAGTTGTGCTTTGCCGGCACAGTGCTGTATATTGTAACAATTTCATTCATTTCCCCTTTTAAAATGAATGATCTTAGAAGACAGAATATTTTACACTAGGTAGTACATCTTATACTACACAGAGGTTTGCAAAGGGAAAAGCCTAGGAGCTGTATTTAAGAATAACTAGTGGATTGCAGATCTTTATACTAATTTTAATACTGTCTTAAGAATGTCAGATGTATCACTTTTTTTTCCTCATCTGAGGAGAACTGGCTTACATTTCATGGGGGATTAAAAACCAGACTTGATAATTTCTAAATTCAAAAGAGTTGCTTTATACCAGTGCTGAATTAAAGGCTCCCCCCCCGCTGCCAACTACCTTTCAAGATCAAGTAACAGAAAAATTACATTGAAACAGTAATTAAAAAGTCAAAGCAATAGTTGTGAATCCATGAGAAATGTATAAACATAAGATGGAAAAAATACCATAGACAGTCATTCAATATTAAAATAGATATTTTCCTTTTTATTGTGTCCTTGAAATACAAAATTCATTTAAGATGTTAGATTACTAAAATAATGAAGTTTCAATTTTCTTGCTTAGAAATTCACACTATACCTTAGTCAATCTAAGATCCTGAAGGATGGATATTAACTGTTAAAGTAGAACCTAACTGTTGTTCTTCTGTATACAAAATGTCAGTTTGCAAAATTAAGAGCACTTCACAATCTTTTGAAAGACAGAAAATTAAATAATGACAAAATAAAAGATCATGTATAATTCTACAAGAGAAATTCACAGACCAATAATTCTTCATAAAAATAGCAGTGCCAAAAATAGTGACATGCAACTAGATTGAAAGCATAAACTAAGGAACAACTTTTACATGATTTTGTATTAGTACATTAGGACATGTTGGCAGAGATATTAAAGTGTAATGTACAAACAGGTACACACATACTAGATGGTGTTTTAAGTAATGGAACATTTAAAAAAGTTTACAATAGCTTATAGCAGTACTGGGTGCCAGAATGAAAATGGAGAACACACAAGCTGTAAATTACAATAAGAATAATAATTAAAAAATGACATTTTAGAATTCACATTAGTTTATGATAAATTAACTTTTCTTCTTGGGTACTATAAAGGGCCATACTGACTTAATAAACCTATAAGAGAAAAAAGGTGTTTATATATTTTTTTTAATAGCAGAAGTATATTACTATTGATATAGCCATAGACATCAACAGCTTACAGTCAGAGGCTGGTAGTGACCACCTGAGTCACATCTTAAACTGATGAGTGAATGCACCATTTCACTGGAAGAACAGCAGAGAATTCAAGGGGTACTCATGCATCCCTCCTGCCCTACACACCTGCCAGGTCAGTGGATGCCAGACACTGCTGGGCTGGCAGGGCAGACCCCCCACTGAAGTGCAGAGGTGGGACAAGGAAGCACAGGTTCTGTCTCCCACCACCCTTCCCAGCACTTCAGCACTTGCAAATGGCACTGCTTTTTGTCTGCTCAGATGATTTTGCCATTTTAGTGCTCCAGTGACAGACACTAGCTGGTACTTCAGCAGAGGAGATCATCAAAAATGGCAGTGTACCCTACGTTATGAAACATGCTCTCCTTGGCACAACATGCTGTGGACAGCTTATCCAGCTGGGACTTCCAGGGATGCTGCACCCTTACCCTTTTGTGTTGCCTCAGCTTATTGACCAGGAGTACCCACACCAGGGGCCTTTCAGTGCCTGCTGTATGGAGACTGAGTTGCTCCTGAGCCAGACCAGTTGCTGACTCTTAATATGTCACCTCCTTAGTCGCTGAGTACAGGCACCTGAAGGTCTTAACATTTCCTTTATCCTCTCTAGGACAACTCTAGCTCTCATGACTTTACATGGGAGTGAGGCTTATTTTCTCTGCAGTCAGGGTATGCCAAGGTAGTGATGTGTTCCTTACCAGCAATCTACCTAATCTACCAGGAGATTGGGTTACCAGGGACACAATCCCAGGATAAACTGGGCAGGCCCTGCTTTACACTTGATTATTTTGGTCTCAGAGCAAAAACAGCATGTAACTTTCATCCCAGCAGAATGCTGGCCTCTTGTGTGATGCAAAGAATGCTCTTCAGCTCTGATGGAAGGTCTCTAAGTGTCTTCATGGAGGTTTCCTGCAACTCCTGAAAAAGATTCTTGACAATTTTTTCCTTTTCTTTTAAATGAAGCATACCCTACAGATTTAATTTGGTATTTTGGAGACAATCTAGTTCTTTTGTTTTCAAAATAGATATTATACCAATTGATCAGCAGTTAATCTGAAACTACTAAAGATTTGCATGTACTTTTGGCAAAGTCCTATTATGCCCTATTAAATTATGTAGCAGCCAGTGATACTCTAATTTAAAATCCTAAAAATAGAACAGAATTATAAAAAAGGAGTTTTCTGTTCAAAGCAAATACCCGCCGTTATTTTCACAGTTGCTTCAGGTTTGTTTTAAAGTTGGATGCCAAACAAAGACTTATCATAACTGTGGTATGAGACATTTTACAGCTTACATCTAAGCAATAGTGGAATACAGTCAATAATGTAATGATATCAACATTTCCTCTCTCAATAAACCAGGCTCTAATGTCCAAACTGGATTATGAGCTACAGCTAAGTACAGAATAGCTTCTAAAGAGTAGCTACAGGAGTAAGGAACTGGAGTACAAGAATCGCTCCATAAACCCCAATTTTCTTCTGTGGCAAAAAGGAACAATCAGCTTTTGCTGATGATTAAATGTTGAAGCAAAGTTAAAGCATTTAATCAACTGCAAAGCTCAGTTAATGTAAGTGTACTCAAACTTGTATGCATTATTGATACTATATATGAAGAAAAACTGCTTATTTAATGTATCTCACAAACCCACAGTTTTCCTTGGAGGACTTGGAATGTGTCTCTGTGTCTCTGAAAGCCTTTCTACAGATGCTGATGCTTATTTAGGGTATGTGCTCTACAAGAATAACCGAACAGGCTTCTACACAAATAACAACAAATCATTCTAATCATTAGTATGTAGGCAGCAGTTTTCATTCACAGGCCATCAGGTGCTTTAGAGATGAGTAAAATTTCATATTTTGAAAGACTTATACTGGCATCTCTCAAAGCGAGATGTTTTTAGGGAACACAAGGCAAGGCTCACACACATAGCTATTCTCCCATCACAATTATCATCTTGGAAAACTGAGACAGGACAGCGACAAGAATCCTCATCAGTCTCTAAAGTGATGGCTGGGAAGAGAGACAGGATCTAAAATCTCAGCTCCTGTGCACTAGGAAATTAATTTTTGAAACAAGAGCTGGTTACCCAGTGAAGCAGGTTGGGCACCCAGTATGCAGACAACCCTTGTGGCTGCCCAGGGTTTTCACTTGCTAAAATTTTAGCCCCAAGGAAGAGCTTGCTCTCTAATTTGCAGATGGAGAAGTCTGTTTCCAAACTCTGCGTATGCATAAATTTGGCACAGTAGAACACTATTAAAAAGTAGTTTTAGATACTACACTTGCCATTGAAGCCCTCTTCTTTTTTTGCTGTTTTTGAGAAATGAACAAATGTAAGAAATGGCCAAAAGAAATGCATGAACATATTATTAAGAAAACAGTGAGACAAACAGAAGGTAATTTTTGAGATAACAGTAATTTCAAACAAGCTCATATATATTCTCCCTGAAGAATATATATATATATTTTTTTTTTTTTGGCTCAAAAGCCAAAATAGTAATCTAGGCTTGATCCAGAGCCTATTAAAATCTACAAAACTTCCCTTCTGACTTCAAATGACTGCATGAAAAAAATCACATATTTTAATCACTTGGCATTGCACAAAAAAAATTGTAAGAGAAGCAAAGCATTCAACCTCAGTAAATAAAACTGAAGTTAGAAATGTGTTGCCAGTAAGACATTCTTACAAATCATCCACCACCACCCCACACAGCTTCCATCACATCTCCCAAATAAGGTCTAAGACCCTCAGGACCTCAGAAGAAAACAGAGCAAATAAAAAGTTAGAATAATCATTAGAAATTCTTTCACTCCCAAGAATAAATTCTCCCTCTCTTGCTATTATGCATTTTTGAGCAGATGCTGAGATTTCTCCAGATGATAGTTGTATGCGCCTCGCATCTAAAAAGGGTGAACCCTCGTGACAGAGGGCTGATGAACCTGTTTCCCATATAGATGGTCTGGATTCAGCTTGCTGTCATCCTCCCTGTAAATCCTGCTTATCACATGGCCTGGAGTATGAGGATCCATCTTGTATGGATGCCGGGATATTTACTTGGCCAGACTCTTGTCATCTCTCCTCAATTCTTACAACTCAGGCAGGACAAATTGAGTTTGCATGTCCCTGCATCTTATATCTACCTCCAGTCCAATGGCTTTTCTCCTTAGAAACAAAGAGGAAGGAGGTAAAAGCACAGAGGAAAAAGCAAATGTTTTCAAAAATACAAAGCTGCGTGATGAAACAGAGCAAACATGGAGATTAGTAGAAGGCATATAGGCAGCTGCTCAGTTTCTTTAGGACCTTATCTTGTAACGAAAGGCAATATCAACATCTGGCAGGAGTATACCAAGGCCCATACGACTGTTATCAAGTCTGACAGCTTTGTTTTCTGCTAGTTCTACATCAAAATGAGACAATAGAATGAAAAGAAACATCTTCATCTCATTCATTGCGAGGAACCTCCCTGGACACATGCTGATCCCAGAGCCAAAGGGCATTAGGAAATATTTCAGTTTTCTTCCTGCCTTGTAGAATGTGGTTTTCTTCTTGCCATTCTCTATGTATCGATCGAACTTATACTCCTGAAAATAAAAGAGAGACACAGCATGATATCTAACAAGGCAGTTACATGAGCTGCTTTCTTTGCACAATGGTAATGCGTCTGAAACCCAGAAAATAAGATAAAGAGGAAGACAAGGAGCTGACAGCCTCTTCTTTTTAGTTGGTTCCCTCAAGTTTCATTAACTCACATTATCTTCCCTGCAAAGAACACTTCTTAAATCCACTTACTTGGTTTATCCCTTTTACATCAAGCTCCTTCAACTTCCTCATCTTATCCACTGTCTGGACTGTATTGATTGTAATTAGATTTTGACTGCTTTTTAACAGGGACAATGAACGTTAGTGGAAGGACAATTTTCTTGTAAAGTATCATATGCACTCAGTGTAGTACGCACATCATGAATAAGGATAATCTGCCAAATTCTGTAAATGCCTATGAATAAATTAATGCATTGCACTGATCTTGCTCTTGCAAGCTAGAGCAAAATCCACCCTTCTTTTGCACCTATTGGTGCAGTTTATTGGAAAACTGACTACTTTGTAGTCAATTGTTCCTTTCATTGGAGATGGTTGCTGCTTGCTTTGCTACATCTTACATTCAAATGTTTTGCTCCAGAAGCTATAAGCAAAGCAGGACAACATGCCAGTGACTGACCATTACAAATTAGATTTGAGATTGCACTTCTAACCTACATTCCATAAACTGAACATCTTTCTAACTATTTTTCAGTAGCAGGATCCCTGTTTAGAGATAATTCATGTTTTTGAATGAAGGAGATCTGGCATCCTCACTCAGTCAATGGCAAATTAACCACTTACAAAACCCTCCTGCATGCTTTGAATAAAAATGACAGACACTTCTTGCTTATGGTCACTCATTAGCATTTGTCCTGCTTTGCATACATCTGCTATAGCAGCAGCCATTTGGAGCTGGCTAGGAACAAGTCAGTCAGACAGAAACCAACCTCAACTGATTAAAAAAACCTACACCACCATTTAAAAAACACTGATACTGATCTACCCATTAGATTAAATGCTCCACGCACTGCAGGTCTTGCTGTTGAGAAAAAACAGTGTCAGGGCAGGTGATCTATGAGAATGGGAAAAAGCATAAGGTGCACTGCAGAGGATGTAACTTTGGGTGCTGAAGAACAGGAGCTTGTTTCTCTAAACAGCAGAGGCCTGGATTTTCCACAAAGATAAAGGTAATTCTATGTATGCTTCTACTGTCAAGTAATTCTTTTCAATCTCTTTGAACACCCCAGCCAAAAGGAAACATGCCTTTATTTTTATCCCTGGAAATTATTGCTTCAAATGAAAGCCCAGAATACCACAAGTTTCGCTTCCTGATATCTAACTCCTGCTGGTCTAAAAAAGCACCACTAAATAGGAACTGCAGTAGCCTAAAAACCCAACTTGGTCCAACCCAGAGCTCTTCACTTCATTCAAACATTTCACAGGGTGCATTCCTGGTGTCTGGAGCAATTAAGAACTGTGGCATTGAACACATCGACATACTGGGTCAAACCTTATACTTTCTTTGTCATATTAAAAGACTTCTGAGACTTATAATTGCTTTCAACAAAAAATGAATTGGTGTCTAAGGAATTGGGAAAGCAGAAAACAAGTGCAAAGACAGGAACCTAGCCAATGACAGTGACTCAGGCTTGTGCTGCTGAAGACCCTTGAGTTGTGTTTCCTTAAAAGTCGATAGTTCACTGGCTAAATAAAGACTAATTTTTCACAATGAAGGAATTTTCAGCGATGCACAAGATCTCCTAGAAGAGACAGGGTGGCTGATGGCAAGGAAAAGGTGAAGACACTGAGCAAAAACAGGTGATGAAGTTCAGTGTGGATGGCCTGCTAAGAGTATGATGAAAACTGATCAATCTCCTGTGATTGATATAAGTCTCTTTCTATCACATCTTGTATTTAGCTTTGTTTGGGAAGCCACTATATAGGGTTTCCTGCAGGGTTTCTTGATATTTCATGCAATGGGTTTTTAGAGTTCGTTTACAGAGCTCTCTACCTAGCTGAGTTAGGATTTAGGGGCTCACTTATCCACTTTATAGTAAACTGACTAATTTTTTTAGGCCTTAATGAATGGAGAAAGAGGTCAGCAATATATGCTTACGCTTATACAATATAGTGCCAAAGCAGAAGATAGCTTGAACTTAAATTTATGTATCCAGGAGAAAACGCATTGNATCTTCATTTTTGTGTGGGGTCAGCCAGCAGAGCCCCCCTGGATGTAATTTTCATTTTCATGGCTCCAATGTTCATCCCAGTGACTATACCTTACTCCTGCTGACTCCAACACGCTCCACACCTCCTCTCAGTGAGGCTGGCAGAGTTCCTGCACAACGAAATGCTGTCCCACACCAACGAGACACTTGAATCTCATCTTTTCTCTGCAACCTCACATCTTCAACTTCCTGAAAGGGAGAGGCTCAGGGAGCAGTGCCTCTAAAATGGACTCTCTATAAACATGTAAAATAATCCAGTTCCCTTTTTATTTGGCTCAAATGCCAAGGACGGAAATCAGAATGGGAGACAGCCATTTGCTTAAGAAAATAAGGGTGAGGAATGGATCAAGTACAAGCTCTTGCCTCTAAGGCAGAGGAGCCATTTAACAGCCTCAGTGTGCACCCTTGCTCTTCCTTGCTCTTCCTCTGTGGCACCCTGGGCTGGTGGCAGCAATCTGGGGAGCAACCTCGTCGAAAGGACAATTCAATTTGCATGCAGGTGGTGAACTTCTGAAGCCATATTAAGGCTCAGGCAGGGTGGATTAATTTCGAGTCTTTGATATTCATTAACTCCAGCGTCAGAGAAAAATACAAGAAGATGACACAATTACCCTCCTAGCTTCACTGCAGAGCAACAGCTTTACAGTCTCAAGTTCACAACATTCTAATTGATCAAGAAGGGGTGAATCCCTACGAAGGGAGGTGAAAAAGCATAAGGCTCAAGTAAGACACTGCTATTAGAGGACTTCAGAGAGTCAATGATGCTTTGCGGGCACTTAGCTAAATGGCCCACATTATTTGCTATTTAAACCACCTTCTATTATTCAGCCCTCCTTGGGTATCAAATGATCCACTGCCAAACAAAGCCCACATTTAGCCTAAAGTTTATGGTAGTCAATGTGCAATAGTCAATTCCTTTGAAAGCAGTCGCAGTCAGTCTCATCACCATATTTCTCTCTTCAGGCCATGAATCCTTTGACCTGTAGGGCCCTAGAAAATACATCTGAAAGTAGGAAGATTTGTTCCACAAGAAGGAACAGCAGTAAAAAAAACACAACCCACACATCACAAACGGCTTGGCTGCTTCGATGTGCCTGGAGTAGGAAGAGTAGCACCAGCTGAATATTTACCTTAGGATCTTCATAGACCTCAGGGTCCATGTGCAAAATCTGC
>VYZS01088324.1:5363-19788 GCA_013400695.1 Neodrepanis coruscans | reverse complement strand
GCTGGGGTTAAACCACTACAGTCATCTTCTCTAAAACAATTTCTATTCCAAGAAAACAGAAAGTCTTTACTTAAATAGTTAAAAACTAGGAACTAAAATGGTTGACCTATGTTTATTAAGGACTAATGTTATTATATATGGAATAGAATAGACCATATAATACTATATAATATATTNTGGAATAGAATAGACCATATAATACTATATAATATATTTATTATATATGTGTGTGTATATATATATATATATATATACACACACTATGTATACTATTTACTATCTATAGTATGTATATATATAAAAATATATACACATACTGTATATAATACTATACAATATAATAATATTATTGACTGAATCATACCTGTGGAAACAAGAAGTTAGTAGGAGAATTATAATATTTAATGATTATATTTTTTCATCTTATAGATGTTAAAATGACTACATAAAAGGAAACAGAGATTTGGCGTTGTAATAACATTACAACTTTGGAATTTTTAGCTACTGTGATTTTTTTGAATTTACTTTTCTCCTAACTGCAATGGTACTTGATAGTGAGGGTTTCCAGAGAATATGTTAAGAGTATATTCCTCCATTGGGGATACTTTTGTGAATCCTTTTAGTTTCATTCAGCATCCCATTCTTTTGGTATTATAATGCTGCCTGAACCATAATACTTCATTGATATTCACCACATTTCTTATGAAAATGATAAAATCAGAGAAATTCTATGAAAGATTACTGAAGTGAATGCAAGGACAACCTGGTTTGATATTGATTGTGTTTACTTAATTAATTCTCCCATCTGAATATTCTTTCATTTGATTCAATACAGATTCTTTACTTTGAAACAATGTCTCTTTCTGGGGAAAATATTAAATATCTTAGACCCCACTCCTCCACGATTTATAAAGATGTGGAGACTAAGAGAAATTTATAACCTAAAGATAGATTTAAAATGCATCATCTGTTTCTTCTCTGTTCCAGGGCATCTAGAGGTAAGAATTTAATAATTACGTGAAGTTTTAGGCTTCCTATTTTATTAAAAACTCTCACCCAACAACAATAATAACAGTACTTGCCTAGTAATTATTTGATCAGTGGGTGGCTGAAGAAGTTTTTATGTTCCACCTGCGTTCTACTTTTTAATTTGATTGCACTTTTGACATTATCTCCCCAAATAAGATAGATACACTTCTTCTTCTGCCAATTGTTGTAATTAAATAATGGCAGTTTTTTCTTCATTGGTAGGGTAAGTTTTTGCACAAAACTTACTGCTAGATGATGAACAATAATGTATTTACAATGTCATAAGCCTGCTATGTGTCTGAAAATGTATCTAAAGAGATTTCTAGAAATATCTTTTGTTCCTAACTTATTATCTGAAATCCATACATCATTCAGTTAAAATTCTGTTTAAAAACCCATGGCATTTTATGCACTGTTCTGTGAGCCAAAATAATATTAAACAATCAGAAACATCATAAAATCCTTTTGATGTTAATTTTGTTGTACCTGAAGTCTGTCATGGAATAAAATGGATACACTGTAGTCAAACATTGACTGTACTCCTTTTGAACAGCTGTCTAAAAATTCTTTGTACATTTACTTTCTATGTGCAATGGAATGTTAATTTTATCTGAAGAACTTGAAAAAATCTGCTTATTGCCCTGGGATAAGTTCTATTTTTGAACTGAAAATATGAATAAGGAATGTTTCCATTTTATAGTCTTGTAAGAATTTGAAATTAAATGTAGGGAGTTACTAAAAGGGAATGATGATCTTGCAAATACTGATATCTTTTTGTGGGGATGTAAGTGGCCGAATTTAAATTCCAAATTATGTCTCTTAATCAAAACCTTCTTTAAAAGCTAATTGAATTAAAGGTCTCAGCTTTATCACAACAATTGGAATAAGATAGTTTACAGCTTTGTTATAAATATTGTTTAATTAGTGCTTCTTGTGCTAATAAATTTGCTCTGTGCTAAGATCAGACTCCATTCTAGGATTTTTTAAGAATCTGGTGTGAAAAAAGTCTTAAAGGAGGTTCAAATAAAATTTCCTTCTGAAGTAAATCTTTGTCGGATCAAGGGTTGAAGGGTTATGTGACACACAAACCTCAAAACTTCTTATATGCATCATACTAAGTAATTTTATAATGGCTGATGTGGTAATGTGATCAAATAGTTGTCTTATATGATCTGAAGATCGGAAATTGATATTCATATTGTCCTGCATCTAGTGCATTGTCACCTTGAATGAATGGCTGAATAAAATTTTTTAATTCTCCTCATTTTAAGCAGAAGAAAACATGCCAAATTGTTTGTCTTTCTGTTTCCAGCCTTGAAAACAATATCATATGAAAAACAGGATTAAAGGAAAAAAAGTGAGGTGACAGTGCTTTCTTCTGTTTTAATTATATATATATATATACATTTAAACCTTTTAAGGGGGAGAGGGGGCAATCTAGTTTTGTGGGACAAAGTCATAAAGATGTTTGATTGTTCTATTTTGCTATTAGTTCTTCAGTGAATCAATGTGTCTGGAGGGACCTTGTTTTCTATGATGGCCAAAGGCAATATTTCTGTAATGAACGCCAAACTATATAAAGTGACCCAGAGTTTAATGAAGGGGATTTTTTTTGTGTCACATTGCTGCAGCACCTTTAAATTACTTTTTACAGTGTGAAATGTTGTAAATTGCATTTGACAGAGGATAAAAATTAATATAAAATATCATGTTACCAAGATGAAATGAGCATTCAGTGACAATTCAGACTAGTATTAGAAATATCTGTTATATTTTGTTCTGGTGACTCCCTCAGATAACTACAAGATTCCTGCATTTTCTCACCTCAGAAGCAGCATATAACTCAACATGACACTTTTTTACATCTAGGAATTAAGTGGACTTCTGAGGATTCCTGCCATCTATTTTAATTTATTTTTATACTCGATCATTAAAGATCTATTTTCTGCTTCCTTTTAGTTACCTGATGAATGTTATATGTAGGCAGAAAGATGCAGGGAATAAACAAATTTCTGTTTCTGGAATTGCTGTTTTTCTTGACACAAGGATCAAGAAGGTTTTTTTTAGAGAAAATGCCAAGTCCTAAACTACAGCTGCTATGATTACAGTACCCAAAAGAGATGTCTTTAGTACAAATGCATTCTGTAAAAGACCTGTCTTTGGAAATGTGATGTATTTGCTCTAAAGTTGAATGTTAATAAAGAAGTCGTGTCATTATATTGAGAAATTATATTCTTGTGAATTCAGTTTAGCAAAGCAAGCCTTACTTATTATTAGAAATTTAGAAAGGTCTTTTATCTGTGAAAATGTTAGTACAAAATCAGATTTTAAACGAAGTCTTTGTAGTACTCTTGCAGATGAAAATGGTGATGATGGAATATATGAGAATAATAATAAAAAAAAAACCCACAAAAATTGAAAGTAGTATTTTATCATTTCTCTCAGTGGTAGCTTACATGCTGAAATTTATGGTGGGTTTCAAGAGAGAGGATGAGAAAGATAATATAGCATGGGATACGTTTTCCAAGTAGTGCTATTGACCACGTTTTATAAAGAATTTGAGTAGCTTAGAAGGTAAACTGACATCTTCCAGTTAGTCTTCCAGTGTCTTGTACTTGAATAGTGGTCATCTGTGGGCTGCACTGCAATACTAGAGAGTAAGGTAATTGTGGTGATTTCCTCTTCTGCTCTGAAATTTCTTAAATGTGTTCTTAAATTTGGTTCAATGTCTTCTTCAGGCAGCTACATTATCATCGGAAAAGATTGTGGAGTTTAGCCCACCTGGCATGCCTTGTCACTGTTTTTCTGTCAAAATTTGCAGCTTTCTCTAATCCCACTTAGTTGAAGTGAACAAGCACAGACTGTGTAATCTACTTTCTTACTTCATTAAAAAAAAACAAAAACCAAACACAACAAAAAAATTAAAATCCAAACATAAAAAAGCAGTGTCCATACTCTTTGGAAGGTAAATCTGAGGAGATTAAGAGAATATGCATAAATAAAGTGGCATGCAGATGCTAAGCGTGGACTGAGAGGAGAAATACTCTGTCAGATATTTAGCCAAAAGAAGATACAAGGATAAAATCTCAGTTCAGTAACCACAATTCTAACCACAATTTTGTAATCCAGAGTCCATTCTCTTCTTTCAACATTTTAGATATAATTTCTACCTGTGTACATTTTTCTTGTGATACTAGCATTTCAAACAAGCAGATTTAATTGTAGCAAACATAGTGCATGTCTGTTTTATATATTAGGTGATACATGGACAGAAAATTCTAAATTAATATGTAAAAGTCTAGAGGATGTAAATCTAGGAGATATTCCTGGTACAATCATATGGCTTTGGATGCTTTGCAATGTATGTTATTCATATAGATGTTATCAGCTTACATAATGACTTAAAAATTAAATATTTGAGATGTACATAGGTATCTTGGGCAGTATATTATAACTCAATAGCAATACCAGCAACTAATTTTCTTCTCAAAAATGCTGTTATCAATTTAATCCTGGTGGTTTTTTTTACTTTTTTATTAATTTTTTTTTTATCCATCCTGACAGCTGTGAATTTCAGTGCAGACACCCAGAGTCTGCACCCCACAACATCCTGTGCCTGGGATGCTTCCAGTGGGGCGGAGCCATAGCGATGGAGCCGTGGTGGGAGCTCATATGGCTCTCAGCACTCGCCATGGTGGCGGGGGCTGGGAGACTTCGCTGCCCGAGGGCCTCAAGAGGGCCAAGACCTGGCTGAGGCACTGCCAGGCAGGAGGCAGCAGCCCACAGCTGGAGGCCCCACTGCCTCCCGCTGCACCCTTGAGTCATGTGAAATTTCCCATGAAACACCAGCCTGGGATGGCAGCCGCCGAGCCTAAATAGAAGCAGCAGGGCAGCGCTGTGTCCATCCCAGGCGGCAGCACATGGGGCAGTGGCTGAGGGTGTGTTGGTGTTGCCATGAAGACAAGGGTGCAGCCGCAGATGGCACTGGCTGTGTTTCCAATGGCACATGGCTGAAGATGTATTTCTGGATCTGGAACTCTCACTCAGCACAGTGACTCAGATAGCAGTGTGACTTCACCTATAGCGTCTCTGGAGCAGTCCTGCCGCTGCCTGCCTGAGCCCAGCTCGGACGCCCTTGGAGAGCGATGCTGTTCACAGGGCTTCTCTTCTCTCTTTTTCACCTGGGGAGTTGGTGAAAACACATCTGTCCACAACACTGTCCGGGCTGCATTCCACTAGCTCCGCGGCTGCCATTTTTCTCATGAATGCCATGCTGGAGAAGGAGTTAGGGTTGGCCCGAGTGGTAGAGGGAATTTCTCTTTGTTTTACCACAAGTTTTCAGTTGTTCTTGAGTTACTGTTTTGCATTCTGTGTTTTATCATTTATATATGGATATCTATATAAATGTTTATGTATATATATATATATATATATATAAAAGGGCTGTCATTCCTTTTTCTAAATTGTGTGGTCTCTTGTTTTCAAATTTAAATTGTACAGTTTTCTTAAAACCAAGACAAATGTGTATTTTAATATTGATTCATCTCAATAAGACTTTTATTTGTCTTAAAATAATATGCTGGAAGAACTGCTGATATAATGTGGAAGTTGTAAATATGAATCCAAATTTGTTGAACCTGTAGAGAATTAATTGTGTGATGACAATAAGATGGAATAATTGCTTTAAGTTGCTAATTTGCATAGTTTAAACAGGGCAGCCTCTAGACTTCAAATCAGCAGAATTAGCTCATCATCTGCTTTTTAAAAGTGGAAGGGTCTATAAACTAACAAAGCACGTTAATTGTGCAAGGATAACATGAATTATATTATTTCTGGCAGTCTTTCAAAAATTATCCTCTAAAAATTGAGTGCTTAATTATGTTAATTCTGTATTAATTTATTTTTTAATATAGATCTTAGTTCATTTTTGCTCAGCAAAGAAGGAAATAAGGATAGATATAGTCATTGCATTAAAAAAAAAGAAAAAGAAAAAAAAAGAGAAGGCTCAAGATTTNGCTGAGGCACTGCCAGGCAGGAGGCAGCAGCCCACAGCTGGAGGCCCCACTGCCTCCCGCTGCACCCTTGAGTCATGTGAAATTTCCCATGAAACACCAGCCTGGGATGGCAGCCGCCGAGCCTAAATAGAAGCAGCAGGGCAGCGCTGTGTCCATCCCAGGCGGCAGCACATGGGGCAGTGGCTGAGGGTGTGTTGGTGTTGCCATGAAGACAAGGGTGCAGCCGCAGATGGCACTGGCTGTGTTTCCAATGGCACATGGCTGAAGATGTATTTCTGGATCTGGAACTCTCACTCAGCACAGTGACTCAGATAGCAGTGTGACTTCACCTATAGCGTCTCTGGAGCAGTCCTGCCGCTGCCTGCCTGAGCCCAGCTCGGACCCCCTTGGAGAGCGATGCTGTTCACAGGGCTTCTCTTCTCTCTTTTTCACCTGGGGAGTTGGTGAAAACACATCTGTCCACAACACTGTCCGGGCTGCATTCCACTAGCTCCGCGGCTGCCATTTTTCTCATGAATGCCATGCTGGAGAAGGAGTTAGGGTTGGCCCGAGTGGTAGAGGGAATTTCTCTTTGTTTTACCACAAGTTTTCAGTTGTTCTTGAGTTACTGTTTTGCATTCTGTGTTTTATCATTTATATATGGATATCTATATAAATGTTTATGTATATATATATATATATATATATAAAAGGGCTGTCATTCCTTTTTCTAAATTGTGTGGTCTCTTGTTTTCAAATTTAAATTGTACAGTTTTCTTAAAACCAAGACAAATGTGTATTTTAATATTGATTCATCTCAATAAGACTTTTATTTGTCTTAAAATAATATGCTGGAAGAACTGCTGATATAATGTGGAAGTTGTAAATATGAATCCAAATTTGTTGAACCTGTAGAGAATTAATTGTGTGATGACAATAAGATGGAATAATTGCTTTAAGTTGCTAATTTGCATAGTTTAAACAGGGCAGCCTCTAGACTTCAAATCAGCAGAATTAGCTCATCATCTGCTTTTTAAAAGTGGAAGGGTCTATAAACTAACAAAGCACGTTAATTGTGCAAGGATAACATGAATTATATTATTTCTGGCAGTCTTTCAAAAATTATCCTCTAAAAATTGAGTGCTTAATTATGTTAATTCTGTATTAATTTATTTTTTAATATAGATCTTAGTTCATTTTTGCTCAGCAAAGAAGGAAATAAGGATAGATATAGTCATTGCATTAAAAAAAAAGAAAAAGAAAAAAAAAGAGTAGGCTCAAGATTTTACAACTTAGATATTTCTGAAAATGTTTCCCAGTATGTGTTGAACTAAAGTATTCCTCTGGAAATTGCACAACAAATATAGTAGATATTATTTTCTCCCTACAGTCACCTATAAGGCTAAATTTAAGCTCTAAGTCTGGGTTTTAGCCTTACATCAAAGTTGAACTTTCTACGGTGTAGCTTTTCTTCACATTTCTTGCCTCTTCAACGATCTATAGAAAAAAAACACAACTGAACTTTAGGAAGTGAGCTTTTATGGGGAATATCATGTATATATTTTTCAGTTTGAAAAATTAATTTTGAACAAACTTTTTTATCACAGCTGAGTTAATTTTTTTGAGGCTTTTATCTGATGCAGGGTTGTGAATATGGCACTTCTGAAAACTCATTCTGGGAAGTTTTAGCGTTGTCACTGTATGCCTTTTCTCTTTGGTCATGGTGGTGATCAGGTTTTGGAGGTTTTTTGTGTTTTGTTTAGGTTTGTTTTTGGTTTGTGTGAAGTTGTTTAAATTTTTTTGTTTGTTTTGGGGGAGGATGTGTTTTGTTTTTCTTGAGTTGTTTCTTCTTTTTCTTTTTCTTTTTCTTTTTCTTTTTCTTTTTCTTTTTCTTTTTCTTTTTCTTTTTCTTTTTCTTTTTCTTTTTCTTTTTCTTTTTCTTTTTCTCTTCTCTTCCTCTTCTCTTCTCGTAGAATAGTGGGTACAACAGGCATGCTACTTCATTACTATGGGAAGATGAAATAGTTTAAAATTTAAGCTGCTTATCCTAGTGGGAGAAAAATTGGGTTAAGGTCATGGTGAAGTTACAGATTTTAGCCCAGGTGCTGGAGCATGGAAAACAAAACTCCAGTCTGCTTTGCCTAAGACATTCTTTAAACCTATTAATATATATAAAGAAAGTAATGTGAAAAATCTATCATTTGCATAATTTTTTTAGATATTAGACTTTGTGAAACAAGGCTTGTATAGTGGTGAAATGCACGGTAATTCACTAAAAGGATTGGTAATTGTGTCTGCAAACATGTAACATAGCTGCATCAAAATGAGTCTGAGAGTCAATTTGTTAAGTCCCTTGAAGAGCAACAGAACTGTTACTGATCAGGTTGCTCTTAACCACCTTAGAGGAAGCTGTAACATAAAGAGGTTTGTGATGAGAATAGAGTAGCTCTAGAAAGGATACTTTTTAATATACCTGTCTAGTATTTTCTGAATTACTTAAACAATCTTTATTTTAGGGTGATATTTAATAACCCCATGCCCAATTAGTGGAGATTTCTGGTTTACTACACTTCGGATGTAATGAGAACAAAACTACTCATTACTCTACCTGTATTATATACGACAGTCTTTGGGCATTTCAGTGTTGAGGTATGGCAGCAAGTGGTTTCCAGGGCAAAGTAATTGGTAAATGTTAGATTCTTATCTTTCAGATTAAAAGTCAGACTTAGGTCAGTTAGGTATCCCCCAAATGAGATTCTGAAAACAAGCAAACAACCCTTATATTCCACTCCTATTCTCTGCATTTCAAGGCTGGATTAATTTAGATGATTAAACTGATGTATTGGTTGATAATTACTATGGAATTTAAAATCACTTTGTAAGGGATGTATTTCATAGATATTTGCAGAGTTTGTATTCTGTTCTGTTGCTACTTCACATTAGAAGTGTTATAGAAGCTGTGGATAATTTAATAGTTCTCTTAAAGAGCACCAGACCTTCCAGTTCTGTATTGGTTTATTGACTACATTTCATTTTCTTTCTAAAAGATTCTGAAAGTGTAAGAGTTATCATGATAAACAGTTGTCAACATTATCAGTTATGCAACTGATCCCATCATGTAAAGTTGCCTCTTCTATGTGTCCATAAAATCAAGGGGTAAGCCAAGCATCTCATTATAAGCTCAACAGTCAGGCAATGTCATATATTTTCTAATAATTACAAAATAATTATGTAGTGAATCTTCTTATAATGGGTGCTAATATCTTTATTTTGAAATATTTTGTCTCTTCTTTTCATAATTAACATACAGATTCATATATTTAGATTTCTTTTAAAAAATGCACTGAAAAAAAAGCTATTTCATTATACTAACAGTTCTCTCTTGATGAAAATAATTATCATTAGTTTAATTTGAAAAGATAAAATTAGTTACATTACATAATGTAATTCATTGGGGATTTTAATTAAAAAAAAATTGTTTTCTTTGCTGTCCTGTGTTCTGTATCTGCTTTCTGTTTAAAAACACTTCTTTCTAACTGCTACTCCTTTTTGCTCTTCTAATGTACAGCATCACAAACAGACATTTTGTTCATAGCAACCCACTTTCATATTTAATTGATGAAAATTATCATTCTAATATTGTGGTCTTCCAAGTTTTTGATTATCTTTGGACTTTAAGATATGAGAAAAGTAACGTGTTTATTTAGAATAAAGAATAAAATAAAGAATAAATACCAAGTTGCACTTGAATTTTAAAAATTCTTTGCTGAAATGACTCTCCTTGTGAGAAATAATGTCTCTCTCAGATGTAACTTACTAAAATTTGCATATTGAAAGATTTTTAAACTTTATATAAGTATGGGATCAGCATTTGAGAAACACCTACTTCTGGAAGAAGGTAACTCAACAGCAATCTAGAATAGAATAGGACAAAATGTAAAGAACAATCACAGCTATGAGAAGAAAGATTTATTGCAAGCATATATTTTTTTAAAAAATCTCTGGCCTAAAAAGAACAGGAAAGAGCTAAATCAGCAAGAACTAGTTCATAATCCTGTATTTAGAGACTTTTAATCTGAAAGTTGACATGTCACACTGTAGGATAATGAAAATTGATAGGATTACAGCATAAAAAATGGAGGTGTAGAGTGTTAGGGAAAGGAGGAATACTTTAGAAGCTCAAAACACTGACAAGAAATCCATGAGCCAATGAATATGTTTAAAAGTCACAAACCCAGATACTCTGACTGATTCATGTGACGTTACATAGACTACTTAATACATTTGGGTTTTGCTTGCTTGTGTTCAAAATGGAAATAAATGCTTGCCTATCTTTCTAAAATACTTCCAGCCTTGGGATGACAGTGTTTGCATTTTCATGCTTTGGATCTGGAGTATTTAATCAGCTCTATTGCTATCAATAATGTGTGTAATGTACAAAAGAGTGATAATTTGTCTTTTTTTTTTTTTTTTCCCAGCACAGGAAATGAAGTGGTATATTAGAGTATGTATTTATGGGTTACATGACAACTAGTGTTGCATTTCTCTCTGTTGCTAATAATTTTTCACAGAGCGGTACCTGAAATGCCAAATGGAAAGAATAGTAACAGACATTGATAGTTATGTTCGTAGCAATATATTGACTTGGCTTTGTGGAGCCCTTAAAAGGATTTTTTTTGTGTGTGATTTTAAATTTGCTGTTTAAAAGTAATTATGTTTTTATGCTTCTAAAGTACGTAAAGCAAGCAAGAAAACAATATTAAAACTGTGGTTGTCTTCTCTCTCAGAGACAGAATGAAAGGAAAATCCTCCACCATTGTCAACACTTCCTCTGCACACTTTTAGTTCCCAGCGTTACCCAACTAGTAATGCAATAGGAGGGAACTGGAAATATGACTTCCCTTTCACCAAGGGGAAGCATCAAATTATTTGAATGATCCATATTAAAAAAAAAAATTACACCCATTACTTTTATCACTCACCCTACAAACCCATTTATTTTCAATGTCCACAGGTTCTTCAGGTAACTGTATACTTCTCCCCTTACTGCACAAGCACACACAAAAACACACTAGCTAAAACAAAGAAGAAAAATAATCTTTATAATTAAATGTTAGGAAGTATTTAAAAAACCTCATCAGTATGATTAGAGCATTCCTTGTACTGATATATATAATTTTTTTTTAAGATATATTAATCTGGAAGTTTAAACTTGACCAACACTAATGTCCACAGTCAATGAAGCTGTGAAAATTTAAACAGGCAAAGGAATCATCTGCCATTAGCCCTGCTTAGAATTGCTTGCTATCACACAGCTGAAGTTATGCTACACTAATACCACAAAACAAAACAACTCCTAATGGACTACCTTACAGAAAACTGTGTCAACTTAAAATATTTTTGCTTTTGTGTTTGTTTTGGCTGTTTTTTTTCTTTCATGTTTCCTATTAACATTCCATGTTTCCTATGTTTTCTTCCTTTTATCGTCAAAACAGGACCATGTGAAAGTAGCAGAACACCTGAATTTCACTGTGGGAAAAGGTAAACTTCTGTGCCATGAAGTAATTTTTAGATGTTATGGCAGATTTCAAATCCAAATTAAAAACATGTCTTGACTCCTGGTGACTAAAAATAATTAAAATAAGACATGGTCCTAACAACCTTCAGTCATTCCAAAATATCATAACTATGAGGGCTTAGTAACAATACATAAAAATATTTAGTTACAGTTAAAGGCCAAGGTTATAAATAAAGTATGTGGAGTTCAATTCAGAGACAGTAGCTAACCTATTTTTTAATACATTACTATGTTTTTCCCTATACATTCCCCTTTTTTCCCAATTTCCTACAAAATTATTAAAGGAATTGAACATAATCCTGTGTGCTCAGTTAGTTTATAATGACCATACACACCTCTAAATTCTCACTGATAAGAATTTGAATAGATAATTTCATGTTCTGTGGTTGTGCCCACAGCTGCCAGAAGGACCCTTAGAATATAAACAGAGATGTTGGTGAAACAGATAACTCATTCTCCGCTTTCCTCCTGAAAAGGAGTTTATCCAATCAGTCATTTTTCATCCAGGTCTCTTTTTGTGTTATANCTGTGGTTTTAACCCAAACCATTACACCTTGTCAGCATGATCTTCATCTGTCCAGTATTTTAAAATGCTGTGCCTCTTCCCAACTAGCACTCTACTGTGACTACCTGGGACAACTGCCTTTTCCAGCAGAGATTCCTCATGTTAACTATGGCAGAGAACTGCACTGTAACCTCTGTGGCCTTTGTAATGACAAGCTGATTAGCGCACAGCTTCTGTCAAGGAGCGGATGTTCAGCCTGCTGGAAGACAGATTTTTGTCGAAAGGGTAGACAGCTGATTTCTACAGGTTTAGCAGAGCACAGTATGCAAGAGCTGAAATGTGCATGAAGTATGTTGAATAATATATATTTGTGTTTCCATACAAATGTAGGTAAGCTACAAATCAGATGAATTAACTTCATATTCAGCCTCCAAAGAAGACTTGTAAAAATAATTATGTGCACATAGTAATAACATAGTAATATTGTAGTCCAATAAATATTAAATCTTTCCTCTAAACATCAGAAGTTCATATGCCTTTTAATGGACTTTTATTATAATAATTAAAAAAAGTTTTAAAACAGATTATTTTTCACAAAAGTAGGGATTGAGACATGACTCCGATGGGCAGTAAAATGCTAGGGAAACAATAATTAGCATAATTTAATTTAACTGGCATCTATGTACATAATATTGAGGCAGTAAGAAATGAAGTGCATTTTCAGAGGGAATGAAAAATAATATTCCACAATGTCAAGTCATCACATTTTTAAACATAGAGTACGTATTTAATGTTTTGCTTCACTGAGTTACAATTTCTTTTCTTCCAAGTATTTCTGTTTATATGTACTTTTCTTGGCTTATTTAGTTCAGTACTATGCAGCATTTTTGATTAAAAACAATGAGCATAATCACCATAAAATGATATATATGTTTAGTAGTTATTTTTTAATCTAACGAATAGATGTGAAAATAGAAACATGTAGAGAAACATCGTTCAGCCAGAGCATCCTGGCAGGTTAATCAGTAATCCATTTTCAGCATATTATTTTTGTTAGTAGTTTGGAAGTATAAATAAAAATAATTTCCAGTGAAAGTTACAGATGACATAAATTGGTAGGATTCTAAATCTGCAGAAGAATCTTGCTTAAGAAACTAGCCTACTTTAACCTTCATAAATCCAAGACTTTTTTTCAGAGCTTACAGAAAAACAGTGAAAATACCAATACTGTTGCAGGTGTCATGACTAGGAAAAGGTCTACAGGATGAAAGAGAGGAAAATTGCGGGTTTAAAAGTTTTTAAGAGTATGTGGTGTCCTTAAGTGTATTATGCTAGATAACCTCTGAGAAAATGAGTGAATGTGATCCTTAATGTGAACATAAAGTAGAAGGTGACACGGGTATTATAACTTCAGTACCATTATTATTACAATTTCAGTATTGGTTGAATATGAGCTGGCAGTATGCTCAGGTGGCCAAGAAGGCCAATAGCATCCTAATTTGTATCAGAAATAGTGTGGCCAGCAGGACTAGGGCAGTGATTGTCCCCCTATACTTGGCACTGGTAAGGCCACACCTTGAATGCTGTGTTCATTTTTGGGACCCTCGCTGTAAGAAAGACATTGAGGTGTTGGAGCATGTCCGGAGAAGGTCAACAAAATGGATAAATGGTCTGAAGCACAAGTCTGAGGAGAGGCTGAGGAAGCTAGGGTTGTTTAGCATGGAGAAAAGGACTCTCAAGGAGGTCTTATCCCTCTTTACAAATACAAAAAAAGGAAGTTGTAGCAAGGTGAGTATCAGTCTCTTCTCCTGAGTAACAAGTGGCAGGATAAAAGGAAATGGTCACAAGTTTCACCAGGGGAGCTTTAGTTTGGGTATTACGAAAAATTGTTGTCAAGCATTGGAATAGGCTGCTCAGAGAAGTAGTGGAGTCACTACTCAGTATTTAAAAGATGTGTAAGTGTGGCACTTAGAGACATGGTTTAGTAATGGACTTGGCAGTGCTGAGTTTACGGTTGGACTCAATGATGATCTTTTCCAATCTAAATAATTATATAATACAATATAAATTTTTGCATAGGAAGTTCAGTTTTATTGCCTGTCTTCTAAAAAGGATGCTTGACAAATAGTAAGTGTTTTAAAAGTTAATAAATAAATAAGTAATCATATTGTTTTACATTTAAAATCTGATTTCTTATGGACCTTCTGGAATTACAAATAGTGATTATTCAGTGGTCGGAGAATTTGTAATGTGCTGGTTTTCTTACACCTCATTCCAGACATCTACTAATGTCTCTAAATATTTAGTATAGGTAACCCT
>VYZS01088314.1:4528-17095 GCA_013400695.1 Neodrepanis coruscans | reverse complement strand
TTTTTTATTTTTTATTTTTTTAACTTACTTTATTTTAATGGTCTCACAGGTTGGAGAGAGACTCAAAACCTGGAACATTCAAGTTCTTCATGCTTCTAAGTAAAAACATCAGAAGGATTGCTAGACCCATTGCATAAGGCAGGATACTTGGGCTGACCGCAAGTCTTCAAAAAGTGAGATGGATTCATCTGTGTGTCTGAAAAGACTCTGCTGCAGGTATTTCTACACGTAGTGTATTAACCTCTGCCTGTTGAGGAGAGATTTTTAAGGCTTTTGTTAAATACAAGTACCAGCAATGTTCACCCTTGGGTGTGGCAAAGCTTGGTACAGCTAAAGTTGTCTAAGAAGTTTTGCAGATTTCTCTTGAAAAGTGTTTCAGTTGAGTTTTATATTCAGAAGGAAATAATTTACACCATATTCCTCCGCCAGCTATTGGATTGTAGGATCAGGTAGTTCCACACCTCATTTCAGATCCTCATGTACACAAGAAATACAGGGAGTGTAAAATAGAGCTTGTGGGTTGATAAAACCCCAAGGGGTTTTAGATATCCCTCCTTATTTAAAGCCCTGCAAGACAGAAAAGGGGTAAGGGGTAAGGCACCAGCATATGGGAAGCAGTTGGTGGGTTGGGAGGAAGAGTTCGGAAACTGGGACTTAGAGCAAGGCTGCACGGGTGTCCCTGAGATGTTTGGAGCTGATCTGTCAGAGTGCAACCAACTGTGACCAAGGGCAGGTTCTGGATGGAATGGGAGTGATACTTATCAGGGCTGAGGTGGTGTCCAGGAACATGGTGTCTTGTTCAGTGCAGATAAAATAGCAAGGGAGAAGTTGGCAGGGTCAAGTTGGCAAAGTTGATGCTTGTTATCATGCAATATCAGTGTTTGATTTTTAGGCTTGAGAAAACGTCCTAGTACATCTATCAGAGTTGATCCCATTTCAGTGCTGAGGTATAAGACTTTTGAGATTGGACAAAACAGTTTGAACTTTGTATTCTTGTAGCCTTACGAATTCCCTGATCTCTCAGGAAGGACCTGTCTGTTTCCAAGGCATTAATTTTAAAATTGATGTGGCTCTGTTACCACCAGCAGTGGCTCCCAAGCTTTTCTTATGATAGTGATAGTCTGAGTCACTGACAGGCTGCTGAACTTGTTGAGGTTTGCAGAGCCTTGTCCACGAGCCTGTTTTCAGGTTCAGGACAGAGGCAATCTCTCAGCCACTTAAATTCCATTGGAAGCCACGTAGCAAAATAGATATCTTATAAATCCTCTGACTAGCTGTAACTTGAGATTTTTGGTTATAGTTCTCCAATGTGTTTGGTTACCTGCAGCATGTGTGAAGTGACACAAGATCCAGGACCATTCCCTACAAAGAATACATCTCTTGTTCTTGGGCAGGTTGCTCAGACTGGAGGGTTTTATTCAGGTTACTTATTTCTACCTTCCCCTACCACAGCAGGCTTTACTCTTATCTGGTAAATAGATAGTGTGAGACCACTTGTTTTGAGAGCTACTTTTCTGTATGGACTACTAGGCATTTTGATAACTTAGTTTCTGTTTTGGAATGTTTCTGGGCAAATCTGATTGCAATGCATACGCATGCACACAAAAACTTGTGGCTCATCCAAAGCCTATGCTCTTTGCTGCTGCTCTATCCTTTCTGGGACACTTGAGGTGTCTGCAGTGTAAGAACACAAATGTGCATGAAGTGGTACCTGGTGAGGAAACTGTGATGATTTTCAAAGGAATGGCTTCTGTAGTCTACTTACAAGTTAGAAAACAGCTGAGCCTCCAATTCTAGTAAATTGCTTGCTGATGTTTCTGGTTTTATTATGCATTTATATATTTTTAAGAAAGTGAGGTTCCCCTGAAAGTTTTAAAAGAAGCTCTGTCAACTTGTTGTTTCAGATCATTAAGTACATTTTCTAGTGAGAAGGTTCATGGGGACTGGTCTGGTAAACCCCAGCCTATTTGGAAATGGACAGGTGAGCAAAGTCATGTGTAGCACAATTTGGGATCATGGTGTTCCTCTTGGATAACACAGAGCATTAACCTCTGGGATTTCTCACAATGTTCAGTGCTGTAAGGATTGCACTGTTTGGCCACAAATGGCTAATGTATGTTTAAAAATGCAGAGCCTACATTTGAGCTACTTTAATAAAATGTTTGGGTTTTGTTAAACAAAGAATGCTTTCCAAGGAATGCAGAGTGCGGAGGGTCTCTTCCAGTCAGGCTGGAGATGTATGCTGGGATGGGGTTGGCAGTGCAGAAGACCAGGTGCAAGAACTTGGGGCTCATAAACAACCTTCACCTTTGGACCGCAGGCACATCTCATCAGGAACAGCAAGTACAGAGTCCAGACTCCAGCCTCACCATGCACAGGAAATTTGAGTGCAGAGACTGAAGCTGGAAGAAAGGCTATGCCAAGCACTTCTTCAGTACTCAGAAGTAGGAAAATGTTGCTCATATGATTTAGAAGTGTGTGTACACTTTCTAAAGGGTTTGGTTGAGAAAGAAACCAGAAGGCACCAAACATGTTTATACTAAGCCATTCCCTGAGTTAAGAGATGTCAGATATAAATTGTCACTGTTTATACTCTGGAACAGCAGAGGAAATGACTTTTGGTTTAAATTTTTCACAGATCAAGGTATATAGCCTGCCCTGAGAGATTTTTGCAGCTCCAAAGGAGGAGCTATTCTCAGGCAGAGAGACTTTTGGGGGGATATTAGCTGAGCATGGCATGATGTTGATTGGGCTGGTCAAGTTGTGCTGCTCTGGAGTAGAGCTTGTTGTTGTTGCTGTCATTGTGCTACAGCTGCTGTTGGCATCACTAGTGTATTGGTACCTTCTCCTGCATAGTCCTTCCTGCCCAGAGGCATGTGTGAGCAGCAGGCAGCTGCTGGTAGCTCCTCTGTGTGCCCAAGGACAGTGGCCAGGCAGGCTGCTGCCCTGGCAGCAGGACACAGCTGAGACCCTGTCACACTGCTCTGGGCTGTGGGCTCACCTCAGGGCAGGGAATGCTGGCTAAACCAGTGTGTTGGCACATAGATGGTTACAGTTAAATTAAATAAAATAAAATAAAAATAAAATAAAGTAAAATAAAATAAATAAAATAAAATTTATCAAAGTGCCTCCATTCTACTTATAAAATATTCAAAACCCAAATACACTGCAGAAGCACACTTAATCATCTGGATCCATATGGGGAGGAGGCAGCAGGTACTTAAGCTTACCCCTCTGAAGGCAGTTTCCAGGGCTACATAGGATTACCCACTTTATGCCCCCGTACAGTCCTGATTACTCTGCTTCTGATTTAAGAGGTAAAACTATACTGTCCGTGAGCACACAGTGTTTGTCGTACAATCTATGAACTCTTAGGATGTAATGTGTGTGGGGTTTTTTTGTATTTTTGTTCCACTCCCTCCTCCAGATTGTTCTGAAAATATATATTTTTTGGATGTGATTTTTATGTATGACATTTTTATTAGACATGGTTATGAAGATTTTCGTGTTTTGTTCTCTGCCCTGTGTTCTCCAGCTCCTCTTTAAAAGAAGGTTGTACCCCAGCCTGTTCATCTGCTCATCTGCCAGGCCACCTGCAGTAACTGCTGAACCTGCTGGCCATTTTTAACATTTCTAGATAGAGCAGTCACGGTCTCAGATATCAGCTCTTAAGCCCTGGAAAACTAATAGATATGCAAAGATAGAAAAACAGTTCAGAGAAGAAAATCTGTAGGGTGTGTTCAAACGTTTAGTCTTGTTTAATGTTCCAGCTCACCAAACCTACATATGTATGGGCTGCTTAGCCACGTGTGCCTCAGCTGGAGCCAGCCATTTGCTCAGATTTTAATGAGGGGAAGGAGAGGCAAGCTGATGGCAAAGCTCCATGGAAGGGAAGGGAAGGGAATAATCATTTACCCAGAGTTGAAACAGTCACTATTTTTAATCTCTAGAGAAAAAAAAAGTATCAAAATGAAGATTCTGCTCAGTGCTGAACAGTCATTTTTCTGTGAATGGATCAGAACTTAATTAGCTCTTGTAGAAGCTTTGGTATTGATGCAAGGCAATGAGAAAACATAAGACAAAAACCGAGAATATTTGTAAAAATGATATTACAGATTTCTCTTTTCAAGAAGTGACAGATTAACTAACAAAATAATCAGTTTTATTGGACAAATTGGTTAGAAAAGTGTGTTGTCTGGCTTACCTCCAACACCAATAATACTATTAACAGCAGCCATGGAATTAATGCCAAATTAAAAGAAGAAAAGTCTGAGGTCTGGGTGACAGAAGTGGCCTTCTGCCAGGAAAGGTAAGTGTGAATGCATGGAGAACATTTTCTTTTTGTTTTTGTATTTACATTTGACATTAAGAAGCCACCTAAGGGCTGTTAACATCTGAGGTGGTATAAATCTAAGCAGGCAAAGGACAGAACAGATTTTAAAATAATTTTCCAGCAATTAATCTTGAATATACAGCTATCAAGTAGTCTTGCTCTTTGAGTGCAGCACCACAAAAAAAATTACTATTCCATATTTTTATTAGCATTTCCTTAGAAATAAAATACAAAATGTTTGTCAAAACGTATTTTTAAAAGTTTCTGAAAGTAGATTTCAGGCAAGAGAGATATTTTTGTTTAGTTTGTGAAAGGGCTAGGATTTGATTTGAGACTTCTGAGGCATTTAGTTTTCTAGCACTGAAGGTCCTGCTCCCCTCCCGTTGAGCCCTTTTTTTTTATTTTCCATGTATACCTAAGATCTCAGTAAGGCTTTTTCTCGAGGAGGGTTCTAGTCACTGTGAGGAAAGGAGTTGAAATGCAGCCATGAATAATAAATGTTTGGGAAACATTTTTGCCCAAAGGCTGAAACGTTACCAGTGTACTAAACACCATAGACCAGATCTTACCTGCCATAGGTTGCCTTCTGTGGAGCTACTTTACTTCACACCAGCTGAGGATCTGGCCCCATGTGTTTGATTTAATGGCAACTCCAGTTCAGCGTGAGAGCAAATTATAATGTGTACTGAATGGCTACTTTCCAGAGGTTAGTTGGATCTGTCCAACAGGAGAGGCCCAGACTGTGGGGCAAGACAACTTGATAGCTGTATGTTCAAGATTAATTGCTGGAAAATTATTTTAAAATCTGTTCTGTCCTTTGCCTGCTTAGATTTATACCACCTCAGATGTTAACAGCCCTTAGGTGGCTTCTTAATGTCAAATGTAAATACAAAAACAAAAAGAAAATGTTCTCCGTGACTGATCTCACTTATTCAAGCTAAAGACTATGAAAATAGTCATGGATGTGGGAAATGATTTCATTGTTTTGCATGCTATATACTTCTAATCTCCAATAGCCTCCACTTGTCATTTAAATAAATACAATAATACATAAATAATACAATATTACAATAATACAATAAATACATTTTCTGGAGTGACAATTCTTACCTGGAAAATTCTGAATATAGTTAATGATTCTGATATTGTTTGTTTGTTTTCCTTTCTAGAGATAGTCACTTTTTACTTTCATTGGACTGTATGTAAGAAACCAAAACTGTAGAAGATGCTTATTTCAGGGAGGTACTGCATTAAATATGTTTCTTTATCGAAGTTTGCTAAGCACCTCTCCAGTCATGTGCTTTTTTTTAATGGATAATATTTTTTTCCTGGTTGGTTTAAAGTTCATTCTGTAATTCTATTCTACATATAGAAGTAGCAGAAATTTGTGAAAAACAGTAATGAATATTGGTTCTGATAAAATAAGAAATCTTAGAATATGTTGCTCAGAAGCTTAGGCTACAGGCTCACTTTAAAAATACTGGTGTTGATTCTGCAATGAGATGAACAGGAGCCTACTCCTGGTGACAGATCAGGCCAGACCTGCAAGGTGCTGGGGAATAGTCTTTCACTACTATTTTTAATCACTTTTATGTGTTGATCAAAATGTTTTTGTTTCAGATGTTGACAAAAATGTTGTTGAAATCAGAATATTGATAACCTAACCCCCACCAATAAATATTTTTGTGAAGATGAATTCCTCAAAATGCTGTTGTTGGCACATGCATTATCATGAACACTGATGGGATAATGGAGGGGTGGTCATTGTTTCTGCCATAAAGCCTAGAAAAAAATTCAACCTGTAACAAAACCAACCAATCAACCAAATCAGTCCTGAAATCTTTATTTCTATATTTGCTATATAATATAGCAAATATGTGATATTTGCTATTTAATTATAGCAATCTTTTCAACTAAACTCTACTAAATAAGTGGGTGACTCTGCCCTCAATATTTTTGTATTCTGAGAACAATCAGAGGTGTTGCTGCCAGAAGTCAATATGCTATGAGAGTGGGTTTTTACTGANTCGTGTGCTTTTTTTTAATGGATAATATTTTTTTCCTGGTTGGTTTAAAGTTCATTCTGTAATTCTATTCTACATATAGAAGTAGCAGAAATTTGTGAAAAACAGTAATGAATATTGGTTCTGATAAAATAAGAAATCTTAGAATATGTTGCTCAGAAGCTTAGGCTACAGGCTCACTTTAAAAATACTGGTGTTGATTCTGCAATGAGATGAACAGGAGCCTACTCCTGGTGACAGATCAGGCCAGACCTGCAAGGTGCTGGGGAATAGTCTTTCACTACTATTTTTAATCACTTTTATGTGTTGATCAAAATGTTTTTGTTTCAGATGTTGACAAAAATGTTGTTGAAATCAGAATATTGATAACCTAACCCCCACCAATAAATATTTTTGTGAAGATGAATTCCTCAAAATGCTGTTGTTGGCACATGCATTATCATGAACACTGATGGGATAATGGAGGGGTGGTCATTGTTTCTGCCATAAAGCCTAGAAAAAAATTCAACCTGTAACAAAACCAACCAATCAACCAAATCAGTCCTGAAATCTTTATTTCTATATTTGCTATATAATATAGCAAATATGTGATATTTGCTATTTAATTATAGCAATCTTTTCAACTAAACTCTACTAAATAAGTGGGTGACTCTGCCCTCAATATTTTTGTATTCTGAGAACAATCAGAGGTGTTGCTGCCAGAAGTCAATATGCTATGAGAGTGGGTTTTTACTGACTGTATGAGAGAACAGAAAGTGCAAAGTATCGTACAGGAGAGCTTTCCTTGGACTTTCAAGCCTTCTTGGGTGAAAACATCAGAAAGTTTTGATAGTATCTGGGTTATACTGGCACTCCCAAACACTTTTCCAGATCAATTCTGGTCTTCAAACCGTCTGAGGTTTGTCCATTGCTAATATGTTTAATCTTATCTAATCTGTTTTTTATTTAAACAGAGATTAATTGCATTTCTTTGTTCTTTGGTCACTTGATGTTAATCACATGCAGCACGCTCCTTAGGATCAGTTACACGAATGCCTGAATTGCTAGCTTAGATGATGGAAAACATATGGGACAGGAAGTGTAGCAAAGGGGAAAGGGAAAAAGAGGCAGACGGCTGTTTGGGGCCTTAGCTGTTGCGGCAGGAGCACTTTTCAAATGGCTCTATGGGTTTCTCTCTCTGATTAGGATTTCTAAGGGGTTTTCTTACTCCTTATTGCCTTATTCCTGCAGTTTTGGTGTTGCAAAATTCCTGAAAGCCTAAAATCACCCAAAATTGTCTTTATTGAGCTAAACCAGGGTAGTTGGCAAGTTTACACTGAAGTCATCAATTCTGTTGCAGGACGCTTCCTGCATATCTTAGCACTGACAAAATCCCTAAGCTGTGCAGTGGGCACGTGACATTGTAAGATGAAAGCAAATGCAGAAAAAAGAAAGTAACAGAGACTGTAATTTTAGAATAAGCAGAGTCAAAATTGGGGCCAGGATAATGCTGTGAAATCCACTCCTGTCCTCTGGATTGGGCTGTTCAAAACACATATGTGACATATATGCTGTTAAACATAAAGACAAAGTGTCCATCAAGTTGGGATGCCCACAGATTGGACCATAGTTCAGATGCATATATAAGAAACAGGCCTTTATTGTTGTCAAGAGACCTTATTATAGCCCCAAACTGAGTAGTGCTGACATGACTTCAGTTTTTTATTGAACCTAACTTTCTCAGGGACTAAGGAAAATGGCTTTCAACATTTTTCTCAATGTGGATCTGTAACAGGTTTCGAGAGTATCCACAGAGAGAACTAAAAACTATGCATGACAGACTGCGTTTTCATATGCTGCCTTAGGAGTGGTCCATCTCTGCCCCAGGGTCCACTGATTGTCAGTGGAACCTTTGGTCTAGAGGAAGTCAGAATCCTAGTAGAGCCAATGACAAAATTACAAGTTTCATAGTAGTCAGAAATGAAACCTCAGCAGCTCTTGTTGTGTTCAAGAAGAAAAGAAAACCTTTCATTACATGACTGGATGGGAGGCTCAGTAATGCAGACAGATTGTCTTACAGCAATGCCAAAAATGTCACCTGTGTTTTACAGGAATAAGTAAAGGGACTTGAACAGCTCTGTCTCTGAAGAGTGGTATATTAATCCAGGGATTAAATTTATATAAACTTCATAAAAATGCACAGCATCAGCTCAACTGTGTATTGCCTGCTTTAAAGAGATTTTGAGGGAAAATCAAAGTACTCTTCTTATATCTGTCAGTTAAAAGGCTAACAAAATGTTCAGCTTTGCCCAGTGTCTAAAATCTAACCCAGAATTGATCAGTTTTCATGATATTTAAAATTAATGTTATCATTATGTCCAGAGTCTAGCATGCAAATGTATTGGCTGTCTTGCAAAGCCTGAAACGGTCTGGTTAACATGTCTTAGTTCATGTATGCCCTGGAGTATGCAACATATTTAGATCACTTTGGGCATAGTTAAGTATATTTTTCTATATGTTACTTTAGTGGAAAACTAAACTGAGGCTTACCTGCAAGAAGTAGCATTTCAGCATGTCAGCATATTCATACTGCCTTTAGCTTTTGCATAAGTCAGCAGGAATGAGCATTTGGAAAAACTCTCTTAAGGTAAGCTCCTGTATAAAGTGTGTATAACAAAATTTATTTAACTCACACAGGAGTTTATGAGGCTTAATTAATGCCAGCAAAGTGGTTTAAGATCTTTGTGTGAAAGATGATATAAAACTGCGCAGAAGTTGGCTTATGGCTCTTGCTATTGTTTCAGAGCTGAGAGATCTCCTAAAGCTTTGGATTGAGCAGTGGAACAGGGTGAAGCACAGATGTGCAGGTTTATTTGAGCAGGTAAAAACTCATGACCTGTGTTCTCTGCTTATATTGCAAGTTGTCCTTCAGACTCGAGGCTGATACACTGAGCGAAGGAGATGAAGGCCCTGGTCCTGCAGGTTCCAGTATGCCTGTATGAAAGAGATCTGTGCCAGATACCTTTGCAGCTTGGGTTGATGTTGACATTTTTTGACTTCTGAGAAAACAGAAGTCTGGAGGACGAGCTGAGGCTGCTCTGCTTAGCTGGGAAGACCTGCCTGCTCCAGGTACTCGGTGTAGCTGTCTCTGAAGAAGCTGCAGGGATAGAGTGATACATCAAGAGCTGCTTGTGTCCTGAGCACCCGGGAGAATTTCTTTTTCTTTCTCCTTGTCTTTGCTATTCCATAGGACAATGAAGCTTCACAGGACCTATTTATTCCATCATTGCTACAAGTGAATGACAATACAGCACATCCAACAGAAATAGCACATCAAATATGTGAGAGAACAGTAATCTGTGAACTTTGTGATATTTTACAATTAATCAGATCCAATGTATATGGTCCACTTAAAAGCCAAACAAAGCTAAAAGTTTAATTGAGACTGGCTAGAGGAAGGGAAAACATCAGAAGCAAATAGCTGCAAATGTGAAGTTGCTTATTTTGGAGCTTCTCTGTTTTTTTGCCTGAAACTTTTCAAAAATTCTTCAAAAATTCTAAATTCTTTCTCAGATATTTTCCTAGAGCATTGCTTTGCAAAGGTTGAACTACACAGGGTTGACAGACTTACAAGTGAAAGCTTGGAGTAGATTTAAAAATAAGTTAATATCTAATTTAAAACAACAACAATCATCCCCATCAACTCTGAGCACTTTTAAAAGACTGAGAAATTTAGATGGCAGGATAGATGGTTGAGAAAGGCCATCTGAATTGGCATTTTTCAACCCATAAAAGCAAGGTGGGAGGTGCCTTTTCTAAGAACCCATATAGATAGTGCTACGTTATTTCGAAACTAATTAAGGAGCTGTTTTTGCCTTGTAGTGTCAGGCACTGCATATGAGTGTCTTATAAAACCCATTAAGGACCCTCTACCTCAAGATGTCTCTGAAGGCAGACACAATGGCAAAGAATGGGACTCAAGAAGTTCGTGATGTTTGATTGAGTTTCTTTAAGATAAATTGCATATAAAATAATTAATTGATTAGTTATCCACCCTGGAAATATAAAGACTCCTGTAGAGAGAATGACAGGTCATTGGAATATCAGACTGAAATACACCTTCTAAATGTGCCCATAGGTTTAATTCTGTGGGTTAACAAAACCAAAACTAATGGCCTGTGAAGGTTATCCATTTATAGTAACCACAGATCCAACAGCATCAGAGGCAGACCTGAAGGTATTCCTTGTTCATATGGACAAGTTAGTCAATGCCCAGATAAGTCTTTTTCAGGAGCTACAAATATACTCCTTTTTCAGAAAATTGTTCACATTTCTACAGAACACAAGATTATTTGAAGATCTCTGATCAGTATTTTTCTTTAATCACCATGTAAACAAGAAAGTTCCCTTTATTAGGAGTACCATAGGTGGTGGCAGAGAATTTTGCTGTCTAATAAAGTTTCTGAATCCTCAAACTGATACTTGATATGTCCCAATAGATTTCAAACTTTGAATTTATAGGTTATGTTTCTCTTTACCAAAATCTCATAAAACAGGCACCGAGGGGAACATGAAAAGCAACTTAGTTATAAATACTTGAACTATATCGTAAATTGTACACTAGAGGCTAGAAAGAACAAACTCTCCAATTCAAGAGACAAGTTAGTAAATGTGAAGTGGAGGACTGTGTGATGCCAGACTATGCTTCTCCCATTCCATGTCCAGTGAGACTGAGATAAAAATTGTTTAAAAGAGCCCACTCTTTATCACCATCTTTACAGCTCTACTCACTACGTTAAACTTTAAGGAGTTGTTATTCCAAAATTCAAACTCAAACATTTTGTTTTTCACTTTATTTTAAAAATATTTGTAGTTCTTAGCTTCACTAATGTCAAAGTATCAGCTGAGAGAAATTCTAACTTGATAAATTTAAGAGAATAGCAAGCTTTGGTTTGGGAATTTTTGAGGCATTAATCTGATGTTCTTTCTGACAGAAAAGGTGCTAGTGCCTTGCTCCTGATTATGCTGTATTTTCCTATAATAAAAAGCAGTTTTGCTTGTGAAGAACGATGTGTTAGTCAGTGAAAACCACTATTTGGGATGACCTGCAATGATGAAAGACTGGTTCTCATTTTCCAGAAATCTGGGCAACGTTTGAGGGACTAT
Source organism: Neodrepanis coruscans (assembly GCA_013400695.1). NCBI lineage: Eukaryota > Metazoa > Chordata > Aves > Passeriformes > Philepittidae > Neodrepanis > Neodrepanis coruscans. The sequence continues at coordinate 5,593 of VYZS01088314.1, read as the reverse complement.
GCCAAGCATCAGAGGAGGCAGGGTTTGCTCCCTGAATGCACTGGAAGTCTTGAAAGATTGCTTTGATGTGTCTTATGTTGTCTTGAGGTCTGATCTAGCTTCCCATATACTCAATGCGTAGACTCTCTTTAATTTCTGAGTGGAATCCCAAGTCAACTTTCTTAAAGACAACAAGGGAAACCATTCAACAAATACACCAGAGCAAAATAAATTAGTTCAGCCAGGAAAATAGTACAATTTTTATGTCTTTTGTAATGTTGCTGATGAATGCCTTGTACTTAACTTCCCTTATTGCCTTTTATTTTGAACTAACAGCCTGGTTAGCTTAGAGATGATGTATGATTCCTTATTATTTAGAACATATTTTCTATGTCGTATATGGATTTTTTGGATGTTTTTCCTAATGAATGTGAAGTTGCCGTCACCTCCATGGTTTCAGTCTGGTCATAGTTAAAATTTTTCAGACCACACACAGGCCAACTTCTTACTTTTGGCAAGAAAAAAGCAACTGGGCTCATAAATTATATTCATAAATATTTAGTGTACTCATATGTGTGGCTTTCTAAATAAAGAGTAGGAAAATCAAGACCCGAGGAAATCTGGTAATTCTGGGGAAGAATAATCTATTTTGTTGGGAAGAAAAACCTGCTACAAAATCTGTAGAACTATAATTTACTCCTGACATTTAAAATAAATCATGTTTTTGTACAAGTATAATGCAAATGAAACTGCTTCCAGCCCATAGCTTTGACCAACAGAAGTACTTGAAATATTGAACACTGGAAGTATTCAGCAATAGTGAACAGCATAGGAAAACATGATTTATTATCACAGGAGAGAGACTCTCTAATCACATAGATCCCATTCTCAAGAGTGGGCAGTGGTCTTTTTCTGCACATGACCCTTCTCTGTTAAAAGAAAAAATGGGCTGTGGTGGTAGTAGTAGTGTTTATTGATTGAGGCAGGTGGCAGTAGCAGAAAGAAGTCTTCCAGGCTCCTCCATTGGTCTCAGCCTTTCTTGGCTCCTGCAGAAAACACAATAAATATACCTTTTTTTTTTTTTTT
>VYZS01088310.1:12753-25394 GCA_013400695.1 Neodrepanis coruscans | reverse complement strand
CACCCAGTGGAGAGCTGAGGCACTGATGGGCACTGGGACATCCCCTGGCACCTCCCAGCTCCACACAGGGCAGGAACAATGGTCTGTGCTCCTCCCAGGGATCAAGAAAAGTGGCAAATTTGGCCCCTTGGACCTAAAGTCAGGTCACAGTTGAGAAGCACACTGGAATTATTTCCTGTGACTGTTCCAAGGGCTGCATTTAACCTCTGGAAAGGGATATAAATAGATGGGATGTTTTCCAGAGGGAAGGGTGTTAGTGGTCAGTTCTACCCAAACAGTGTCAAAGGAGTATCTTCAGGTTAAACATCTAAGTCCTCCACACAGTTGGTATGTTTTAATTTTTTCTAGAAGAATCAAGAAGAGACTTCTCTAGTAAATACTTGCTGCACCCTTTCACTAGAAAAGAAATCAAAAATGTTACATGTTCATACTCAATTCTCTTGCTCAATTTTTGCTATTATTTAACATGCAAGACAACTGACTCCAGAGAAGTTAATGTTGCAAAGAAAACAACAATTTACACGTGTTTGGTTGCTTTAATAAACTTGAAATTAATTTTTTTTCCAAGTGTGTTTCTGGATACTGGGTCCAGTTACTTTATCACCTGAGGAAAACATCCAGTGTTTATTTCATTAAAGCACAAACCCACCAAAACCTCCTGAAATTTGCTCTGAATGACTAAATAGAAAGCAAAACCAAAACTGGACCTGGTAGCCATCCCCACTACTGCAGTGTTTTATGAGCTATTTAACTGAAAATCCAGGATACAGCTTCCCAGACCTAATCTGACCTGAATAGCAGAAGAGAAAATAAAGACATTTGTTACTTGAAGGCTTTAATACAAAGACCACCTACAGGGGGACTTAAGGAATCATCTCCACAATAAAAATTGCAGAGTATTTTTTTTTTAAAGAGCAGCAGGTAATGGGCTGACAATTACTGGAAAACAGTTTAAAAACACCACCATAAATTTTTGTTTTCCCATCTGACTCTAAATGGTGTTTAAAGTGGCCAATAGGAACATTTTACTTCAACCTTGCACCATCAGCAGAAGAAAAAAAAAATCCAGTGTTTTTAGGTAAGTACTATGTGCATTATTGTTTGTTGGAAAAGAATCGGTTTTTACTTAAGGATTTTTAAAATTATCTGAAGTGAATTCCAACATCCCCTCCCCCCCCCATTCACAGAGCCTGAGGATAAACAAAGCCCAAACTGAGCAGATATTAACCCAAACATGCTGAATTCAGGGCTATCTCAGCACATTCTGCAGTGACTCAGCCCAGACTTATTTAACTCTTCTCTCTCTTCAGTGCCCATCCAAGATATTTCCCAAACAAACCCGGGTTTACTCCTGTGTTTCAGTCCAAACATCGCTCAAACAAAAGCACCCCCACATCCCACTTTCTCAGGGGGTTGTGGTGTGGTTTGTACAGGCTGAGGGCCAGGTCACCCTGTTAACATTTGTGCTGCCGTGTCCTGGTCACCACCACGAGGTCCCCTCTGACATTTCCATGTTTAGTTTCAAGGTCACAGCTTAAATCCCTGCCAATGTCACTGGGCATTGTTTGTTTGCTTCCTTTTGGTTTGCTCAGTGTTATTCTTGAGGGGGGCATGTGTGTGTTGTGTTTGGTTTTTTCCTTGGATTTAGGAGCACAGGGGATTATTTTTTAGGTTGCAAAGCTCCAATCGATACTTTTAGATTTCCAGTTTAAGAAGATTGCAGGTGAAACAAACACAAGCTGAAAGGAGTTTGGTGAAACAAATACTTTGGGGGTCATGGGGGGAAGGAGCAGACCTGCTGCACTGGGAATTCCCCACTGTGGAAGCTACACTGGAACAGAACCACAACAGCCCAAGGTCGAGGTCAGGTTTGGCACTTCAGGGCTCAATCCAACACATTGCACAGTGCAAAAATGAAAGGGCTTGTTCTTTCCACTGAGCACTTTTCCTGAAAGGACACTTTGACCAGAAATTATAAAGCAAAACCTCCTCCTGGTCTCTCACCTTTGCAGTTCCCAAATGCTGCTCTGCATCCCATGGAAACAGGACCTGATGGATCCAGGGAAACCTTGTCCTTAAGAATCTACTGAGGTTGTTTTTTTGCACCTGGAGCAGCTTTTGTCTGAAAGATCATTTTTCTCCTTTTAATATTATTATAGCTTTTAACATGAAATAGTACTTAGGATTCATGTTTAAGATAAGACACCTGAAAGATTTAAAGGTATTTAAAGATACTGAAAAGAATCCATCACAGCCACAACTGAGGTTTTTAGAAACATTCTGCTCTCCAGAGTTCACTTGGCTGCCAGAATGATGCTAAACAGGTAATTTATAATGATGTGCAGCAGCAACAGCACAGGTAAATACAGGAATGAGACATGCACAGATTGCTATTTCCAAACTGCCAAGTCTGATTTCTACTTTTGTTCAAATTTTTGTCCTTTTTCCCCCCTTTATAAGATGTTTACCAAAGGAAAAGTGCAGGCAACATGTAGGGCACCAACAAGTCTGAAATACTTAAAGGAAAAAAAATCCTAAGCCACCATAATTCTAGTGATTAAAGTTCTCTGCAGCAGTACTAGTTACCATGTCATTAGTGTATACAACTAGTTGTTAGCAACCTTCCCAACAGAGGCAGCAAGAATCTGCTGGAGTGTTTCAAAATCCTTACAGGGCAGGAAAAAGGCATTGGAAGTTCAGGGCACAGTTTGCATTAAGCTGTCAGTTTTATAATGATAATCTGGAGCCAGAAACATTCAAGTATTCAATGCACTCTCAAATTCAGAAGGACATTTCCTGGGGTTTTTTCAGGTTTCACTTTCAGTCTCCATTAAACTTCACCATATATCTTTCCTTGACATATTTAATCTCAACACAAGAGGGAATCTTCCAGAAAGACAGGCGATTTGGAAATGTGAGGAAAAAGGAATCCCACAACTATGTGGCTCACAATAAACCTGATTAAACAAATCCAGTTAAAATCTCATTCCTTTGTGGATAAGCACAGACCTCTACACAGATGCAAATTGTTTTCCAGTTCTGCTGTAACCCCCCTCCTTCTGGGACTCTCCAATTTATGTCAATGTGTAATTAGCAAATGAATTGCCCTGCAGATTGCATTCAGGATTCTTTTCCTTTTCTTTCTCCCTCCCCTACTGACACAACCTACCCCCTTCCTCCACTTCCAAAACTCTCAAATCGTTTTCAACTTACTGATCCCCAACACAATCAGCTTCATATCATAACCAGTAATGAGAACTGGCAACTGGCCAACAAGTGACTTGGCAAAGGGAATGGAATTGGCTGGAATTGGCTTCCAGCACCTACAACCCACCCCAGGAAAGCTACAAGGGAGAGTTCAGGAGAAAGGCAAGTCCAAACACTTGACATGTTCAGTTGGTCACTAAGTAAAGGAATTTTCCCCTTCCTTCTTCAACTGCTCCAGCCCTGGAAGTGTTCAAGCCCAGGCTGGATGAGGTTTTGAGTGACCTGGTCTAGTGGAAGGTGTCCCTGTCCATGGCAGGGGGATTGAACTGGATGATCTTTAAGGTCCCTTCCAACCCAAACCATCATTCTGTGACTGAGGACACACAATTCTTAGGCTGAAACACAATCAATACCTTCATAACATTAGTTTTCATTAGTTACAACAAATGCAAATTGCTGCTAATTAATCCTGTTTAGGAATGCCCAGATAAACTGTTTTGGAAATCATTTCTGCCAGGATTATGCAGGTCACCTGTACAGTGCATGAGCAAATGCTTCCTTTATCCCAAACTGGATGTTCTGCCTTTCACTCTGAAGCCACACTGTACCACGGGAAGAGCCTTGGAAACTTAACTCCATTTTAATGGTTATTTTTCATTCATCTCCTCCCTTCAAATTCAGCACAACATCCACTGGAGGTGATCAAGATGTTTCTCTTCCTAAATTTCCACAGAAAGAGCTCCTACTCTTGGCCAACTTGCCAGAACTTCTGATGAGAAGATAAAAAGGCAAGAATGCAAAACACAGCAAGGGAGAGAATTAAAAAAAACAAAACCCAAAGGTCAAAGCTTCACTCTAAAAATCCCTGTAAAATACATGCTTGAACTGTTTCCCCTGAAATATTTTGCTTTACACTGCATTCATCAAATTGTTAATGTACATCTTTAACCAATTTTAGTTGAGAGGAGTTCCATATGCCTATTTTGTTAAATTTCTAAGGCTTTTGTGAAGGTTTAATGAGATACCTTATAATTGCTCCTGTCTCTGCAGGTGATACATATCAGACTTGTCAATGGGTTTGGCTGAAGAAGTAAAAATGACCAAGTATCTCCTAGGAATGTCTCACTGTTGACCCCTCCTCCACAAAATGCTTCTACCCATCCAATAACCACTAGGAAAAACCACCAACATCACAGTTGAAGCAAATCTCAGACTGCAAAACTACCAAATCTACACCCAACATTTGGAACTTGACAAAACTGGACCTGCTGGAGCCACTCCAGAGGGGCCACAAAGATGCTCCAAGAGCTGGAGCACCTCTGCTCTGGAGACAGGCTGAGAGAGCTGGGGGTGTTGAGTCTGGAAAAGGCTCCAGGGAGACCTTAGAGCCCCTTCCTGTGCCTAAAGGGCTCCAAGAGAGCTGGAGAAGGACTTGGGATAAGGCCTTGGAGTAACAGGACAATTGGAAATGGCTTTGAACTGAAAGATTAAGTTTAGACTGGATATTTGGCAGAAATTCTCCCCTCTGAGAGAGAGTGATGAGGCACTGGAAGAGGTTGCCCAGAGAAGTTGTGGCTGCCCCATCCTTGGAAGTGTTCAAGGCCAGTTTGGATGGAAATTTGAGCAACCTGGTCTGTTGGGAGGTGTCCCAGCCCATGGCAGGGAGGTTGGAACCAGATGATCTTCAAGGTCCCTTCCAACCCAAACCCTTCTATGATCCCATGAAAGCTTTCCAGGAATCAGATCCCTGGTAACCACATGTCCATGCACTCATGGGTAACCAATGCAAGCATGTAAATACTCAGGCATGAAAATACAAACCAGCTTTTGTGAACAAAACCCAAGAGGGACTGTCTGCAAACTGCTGAACACACGCTCAGAACGACTTTGTACAAAACTCCCACCTTTAAAAAAAGATTTCCTGAACCAACATTGCTCCAAAGAAACACCTGGATTCTTTACATGCCTCCATTTGGGGCAGAACATCTTTCTGAGAGTTATGAAGATGGGAATTGATCCATCCACCCCGCAAGTGCTCTCCCAGAACAGTAGTCCATCCCCAGGAGCTGGAGACACCTCCCTCCCTCTGCCTCCCCCAGAGGCCAGGCCAGGAGTGCCACCCACCAAGGGGATGGGCAAGCCTTTGCAAATCATCAAATAAACAGGAAAGCTTCAAATTTTCCTGCTAATGACAGCAGACTGGGAAACAGCAAGATCGGTTTTACTGCCAACTCCGCTGGGAATCCTGCAGGACAACTCAGGAAGCAGAGAGCTGCGGGGGTGGGGGAGAGCAGAGCAGGGAATGAAAATCGATACCTCACTCGCTACCAAGAAAATCAGGAGCTTTGAAACAGTGGCAGGAAACAATTGGCCAGTTAGGAGAGATGACTTTAAACAATATCATCGATATACAAACTGTAACTGCAGCTCCAGGTTCAGAAAATACTTGTTTCCTACAAACCTGCCCTGAGATTTTTAGAAACATTTTAAGAAGCTAAAACACACAGGAGATTTTTGACAGGGCTGCTTTTCTGTGCAAAACAGGTCCTGCAGTATCTTATTTGCCCATCTGTCAGGCTTTAAATGTATTAATAAGCACTCAGAGGAGAGTAATAGTTTCTTGCAAAAATAAATAAGGAAAAGATCTCATTTAAAAAAACCCTGACATGCTCAGAATCCAAGTCTACCAGATATTTATTCAGATTTAACTCACAATAAATTTTCCAGATAATAGAATTCTAGCTTCTAGTGCAGCCAATCACTTCTCATAATTGGGTTCTTCTCTTTACAAATCACACTTTATTATCTTGTACAAAGAAAACAAGAAGTGGCACTTTGATGCAAGTGATCATTTTGATAACAGACTGAATAAAGCCCACAATCTTTATGTGGGCCCAACACCACACACAGAACTTTCTCTGCCATTTGGTTAAAATTGTTATTTTTACTGCTAATATCTATTTTACACAGTAGCAGCTGGTACTGAAAGGACTGTATAGGGCTCACTTGCATTTTTTTTTTCTTACAGCCAACATTCTAGAAATACAAAAAAAAGGCCAAAATTATCCCAGAGCAGATCACGTGCAACGTATTTTTGCTCAGATCTATTTAGATGCTACTCAGGCTTTCCAGATTTGTCTCATCTCTGCCCATTTTCTGCCTTAACCTCTCCAAGTAAAAATACAGCAAGATCCCATCCAATTCCAGCAAAAGCAAAACTTGCAGAAGATTAACATTTCCAAAAAAGCATCTCTGATGGCACTGAAGTTCTAAAGGCAAAATTTCCCTCAGTGCCTGCCCACAGCTCTGGAAGTTCAGTGAAGAATTCAAACCCAGGAAGAAGATGTCACCCTGTGTGAGATGAGCACTGACAATACAGCTTTATTTCAGCATCACTCATCAAAGTGGACACATGGAGACTCCAGAGGTGCTGCTGAATGGGAGATTTTCCAGCCAGGTTTCCACTGCTGAGAGGAATCAGATCATTTTACAATCCCCACCAGCAATCCAGAGGTGGGCCTTAAACACCTAAATAGGCTCAGAGTAGTCCTATATCAGCTGTTGTCTTCTTTCAGTGTGGAAGGTTCCTCCCCTTCCTGGAAATCCTTCTGAACTGGGACATGGGAACACACAAACCCAGGGCTGGCAGAGACTCCCCCATGGGAGCACCAAGGGGATGGAGGGGGTCAGGGAGTCTCTTGGAGACACTAAAACCATTCCCTGTCCCCCTGTCAGTGCCCAGATGGGCTCCCCAGAGCCAGGATTTCACACCCTGTGCTCCACACAGGTTGGAGCACTTGGGCAGCTCTCCTTCCAGGTCTCCCCATTCCCAACTGGTCTCCCAGCAAGATGTATCCCCCAGGCAGGGAGGAGAGAGAGGGATGAGCCACATTTTCCCCCACTGATTCACACAGCAGCAAAACCTAAGGAAGAATGTAGGTAATTAGACCTGCCTTGGCTTTTCCTTTTTTTTTTTTTAAATAAAATGTTAACTCCCACACTTAAAACACAATTCAAAGCAATCCATCCAAAATTCTCCACTGGCTGGGGCTGAGTAATAGGCAAATGCACTCCCCAAGTTAACATTTCCATAGCCAGGATTGCCTGAAACTGGGTATTTAATTGAAAAATGTAACACTAAACCCTAATCCCAGTGGTGACTGCCAACAACTCAACTCAGAATTCAGCAGAAACCCAAAGAGCACTTTCTTACAGAGGGAACATTTCAGATGCAGCAGATACAAAAATCCCAGGCTAGATCTAATTTGCATCTTTTCATGCTGGAATGGCAACTTTTACACTTATTTGGTGTTCCTTGATGGAAAAATAAGGTTCCCACAGTGAAACCCATCTACCAGGCCAAGGGGAATGTCTTTCACCAACACTGCCCAAGGAAGAGAGTCCCATTTCTCCTGGCTTTTCCTCTCTCACCATTTTAGTTTGGTGTCCCTTTAAAGACACAAACACGGGCCCTTATTTACTCTGGAAGCTGAAGTGCAGCATCGATCACCCCCCATTCTACTGATTATGTCACAAAGTGCCATTTGCATTTCTGAACACTGAATTCACAAAATGTAGGTCAACTCAGGATTTTGGAGCCTTTTTTTTTTTTCTTTTTAAAGGCATGTTAAACTTCTGAGCACTTTGGTTAAATCACTGCACTGAAACCAACGTGTGTTTGAGGTGACAACACCCACCGTGAAGATCAAGCTGCAGCTTAAAGGCACCAACTGAATGTTTGGTATGAATGCAAATCATCATTGCTGTTCCTGCCTTTCAGCCTGTTCACTGCGACCCTAAATCAGATCTGGGGTTACTACAGGTTACTCCAGGCTCCCTGGAACATAAAACCTACTGTAGGGCTGCTCTGGTTTCATATAACAGCTGTGTCATTAGTTAATGATTTAAAATTTCACCCTCTGCGAGCAACTCACATTCCACTGCAGTGCCCCAGTGGTTTCCACATCTTATTTCCACCACCACCCCCCCCACTTAAATGTTACTTCAACATTAAAATTCTGAAGTTAATATGATAAAAATCTGTTGAGACAGTGTCTCAGGATAATTAACATATGCTCAAATGTTTGAGTACTCCGAGTCCTGGTGAGGTAACGGCAAAAAAGGATATTCAAAATATTTTCAGCTGCTTTCAAAATACTTTTTTTTTTTACTGAAGACACTTATTTTGCCACCTAACTTGAGAGCTTCTTGTTTAAAATTGTCATGAATATTGCTGTCATTGGTGGTTTTCCCAATTTTATTTGAAAGACAAGAAGGCAATAAAGTTTGTTTGTGAAAACACCCTCGGGGACTCTCTGTGATGGAAAAAAAATTATAATGGTTTGGGTTCCACCTTTCTCATATAATTTATTGCAGAAAAAAATACACATCTGTAGGAACACTATAACATCTAAATAACTGAGAATAAATGCCCAGCTGACAATTTTTACACAAGTCAGGGGAGATGTGTCTGGAGAGAGAAAACAAAGCAGCACAGCCCCGAGGAGGCACCTGAAGGACTGGACTACGATTATCCCTCTGTTTAACTTGGCACATGGAAACAGCCAAGAAGTTGCATCATTTATGAGGATCAGATTAAAGCATAGGCAAAAAAAGGGGAATTCACTTCTCTGGACTCAGTGCCTGTTGCCCATCTGTGACCAAGCTCTTGACATCACACTCAATTGTAAAGGCCTGTCAGCTCTGTCTTCTATACATTTCACCATATAGATTCTACTTTAGAGGTGTCTATTCAACTAAGAATTAATGCTTTCCTCATAAAACAGTTGGTTTTATCTGTAGAATTAATGATACAAAAATTCAGATGTTCAATTTACCTTTGTAGCTTTTAATTATTTTTCTTAGTTGTTCACATTTATCCTCAAAAAAACAAACCCCTTTTGATGTATTTACCCCCATTTTCATTTCAAGTTACAAGTCTCATTAATGTTTCCAGTTTCCAGAGGTTCTGGGTGACCACAACATAAAATGCTTCTGTGAAGAACTGCTATTTACATCACTTAAAAAACTAACAGGGAATTAAATTCTCCACGAATTTCCTGCTCAAAAAATATCTTCAAGCACCTACCTATCACTTCCAGTTGAGAGAGCCCCAAGTTTCTATTCCCCAGAACTAATTTCACAACACAGAAAGGGACTCAAATCCTCCAGCAGCACCAACACCACCACAGGCATTTGAGAACATTACAATAAAAATAATAATAATAATAATAAAATGTGATTGTAGTGAACCCTCCACGCTCAGCTTTCATTTTGACAGACAACTAAATCCAGTGCACCACCATGTGGCAACATATTAGGGAATGGTTCACATTCCAAGAGCTGGGATTTTTTTCCACCTTCGAAAATCTTTTGGCTATTTGTTAAAAAAAATAAATGTTAACAAATCCATCTCAGCATCTACAAGCTGCCCTTTAACAAGCTGGCACAGCTTCACTTCACAGCTACTTCTCCATAAATCTGGGCTGGCAGAAGAATACTTGGGCATTTTTATTTGTAAAGCACATTGTTTACCTAAAAACAGAAGTGCCTCAAGACCAGAGAAGCAGCTCTGCTTCTTGCTGCTCTCCCTTGCACTGGAGAAATTTGGCATAAACATTTACTGCACACTGAGCTCCTCTTAAAACATCTATACATTAAAAAAAAATAAAATAAATCAAGCTAAATGCTGGACTCTCCTCTGATTAAAAGCTTCCACAAAATCTTGAGAGAAAAATCAAAACCTTGGAGGTATAACATGCATTATTTAGCAGCTGCTCAGTTACTGTTAAAACTGCTTCTCTCCAGCTTAACAACATTCAAATAAATCCAGTTTTTTCCACAAGAAACAGCAACTGAGGGTCTCACAAACCCGAAGAAAACTCTGATTCCCAAAGCCACCGAGTCCCCTGGAATTTATTTCTGCAGCCAAAAGCTAAACCGGGGGAAAAAACAGCCTTTCATTAAACTGGCCAGCCCTGGCTTCCCCAGCACAGCGCTGCTGCCTTTCACTGTGGCACAGGAATTTCAGAATCCGGGCTCAGGTGACTCTTGAATCCTCCCAACAAAGCGTTAATTCACGCTGCCTTAACACATTCGTTGGCCATTTTGTACCGGCACACTCAGCTCAAGCTGAATTCGCAGGGAGCACTTCCCTGAACATCCACCTCCTGCCAGGGACTTATCTGTGCTCCCATCTCTGCTCCGGGCTCTCTCGCAGCTCCCCGGACCTCAAGGCTTTGCTGAAACTGTTAAGAAACCTGACAGAGAATTGGGTGACACGAGATCCACAACCACGCCAGGGAGGGCAACGGGTTTCCACAAGCTCCGCACCTCGAGCACTGGGAAAACCTGTCGTGGAAGAGGCTGGAGGAAGCAGCAGCGTCTCCTGCCAGAGCCCAGGACGGACAGACCTGCAGTTCTCTTCCTGCAAAAGTTGCTCTGGAGTGATTTGAGAGCCTCACCACAGAGCACATCATCAATCCAGCACAGGCACTTTAACCACATTAAAAAAACAACCACCTAAAAACCAGAAAAGATAATTCACCTCCTGTATGAAGACGACGCTGAGTTTCCTCTTGCCTCCAGCTCCCCTCCTTCCCCTCTCCCCTTGCCCAACCCTGCTAACACACAGCCTGAAAAGCCCCTGCTCTGCAACGAAGACCATTTTCTGCCAAAGACAAACCAATAGCAAGAACACAATGCACATTATGCAAGTTACTGCAGAGTTATGCAAGTTAAATGCATATTTTCGCTCGCTCCACAGAGGACTCGGAAGCCACTTGTTTGATGTGGATGCTTACTCTTATTTTGAGCTGTCAAATCCTCCCCTACTTGTCCCAACTGGCTTTTTTTACACTGAAATTTCAAGCAGCTGCTTACTGATATTAATGAAGCCCTTCCATTACAACAATATAGGCCATTAAGACCATGACAACATCTGAGCACAGTATCTCGCAGGTCTCCTCCAAACCAGATCTTGGGCGACATCACAGGCAGAGCAGAGCACCTTATTTACTGCAGATACCCCGTGTTCCACATGGCCAGAACACAGGGAAACACCAGAAATCCCTTGAGACAAATCAGGCCTCATGGTGGAAGTATCACCTCATGGGTGACAGGAATGAAGAGTTACAGGAGCACTTCTGTACTGGACCAAAGGCATAATTTTTGGTTCAAACATCCCTCAACCTGATGGCTTTTTTGTAAAAAATAAATCTACCTCCACACTTCTGCAGGCAGCACTGCTGAGATGAGAAGACAGATTTCATGCACAGCCTCTCAGTCCAAAGTAACAGGGAGAAACTTCTCCAACAGCACACGACCTCTCATCATGTCCAGGATGAGCCACACAGAAATGGAAGCTTTCTGGACACCAAACACACCCATTTTAGTGGAAGGTATATCAAACCTACCATTTCTAGAAGACCACCCCAAGATCTGACCATACCTACACCATGGAATATGGACAGTATTTCTAATTTCTATCCTTTCTCCCCTATTTACCAGCACTGCCTGTAACAAAGCATAAACTTGACATCCAAAAAACTTCCCAAATCCACGAACAATCACACATAACTCCCCAGAACTTGAGCCCTGCTGCTCACCCATACCTTGCTCACCACCAGACACCACCACTTACATTCCCAGTCCCAGCTTCCAAAAGGAAATAAGGTTAACAACATCCAGACTTCTGAGGGAAGCAGCTCCTTCAGCCAAGCTGGATTCATCTTATTTAGGAGTAAAACACAACCTGAGCACGATGCCTTATGCAGGCAACAACTGTTTCTCTAGAAAGTAGAGCCTGTTGTGAAAGCAGCCCCTGTCTCACAAATATTCTCCAACAAACCTAAAAGCTACAGAGATTCTGAAATGGGAGGAACATAGGAAAATAAGAAAGAAACGCTGAATTTTTAAATTTTTTTTTAAATGATTTGAAACCCCTCCAACACACCCAGCACAGCTCTCCCTTCCCCGGAGCAGAGACCACCACACGAAGTTACCTCCCGGATCAGCGAGGAACAAGAGTATTTTATTTAAATGACTGACTGAACTTGGCATTTGAACACTTTTAACAAAGTTCTCAGCTGTACCCAGCAAGCAGATTCAGAGACTTTCATGCAAATCCCTTCATCCCAAAAAAAAAAAAAAAAACAACCCAAACCCAACAAGCCCTCCTCTATTCCCAGCAGCCCAGAGAGGATTATACGGTCACTGAAGAATGCGAATTGTTACTACGTGCAATTTTAAGCAGAGGGGGGTGGGAGGGAAAATCATGGAGAAATAGAGAAGACAGCTCACCTTTATCCTGAGTGCAGGACAGGATCTCCTCCTCTTTGGGGTTAGTCACCTGGGTGATAATGGACGGGTTGTCCATGGAAACAGAGTGAGATTCCACCTGGCTATTTCCCTCCCAGAGGCGGCTCGTGTGCGGG
>VYZS01088305.1:0-19433 GCA_013400695.1 Neodrepanis coruscans | reverse complement strand
AAAAAAAAAAAAAAAAAAAAGAAGCCAGTTTAAACATTTCCAGCTATTCGGAATTCAGCACAGGTTTTAACAGTTAAAAATTTGTAGCTTTTCTGCGAGTTAAGAGTTTTTCATTCTTGTTTCTCTTCCTCATACAGATTCTCATAAACTGATTTATTCGTCCTTGAATCTTCTCTTTGATAATGAAAATAGAGTACATTTCAAAGCAGAGCTTTCAACCCTTCAATCTTTGTCATGGCTCCTCCCTGAACTATAATTTTGTAACAATCTTTTTCACACCTAGAATCTAGAGGAAAAAGTTATTTTTGACACTTATGAAAATGTATTTTTATATCCTCATATTGGATATTTGTTTATTTTTCCTGGGGTTCTTTTAGTCTTCTGGACAGATAGATTTTTATACTCAGATTGTCCAGTGTGATCCTCAAACTCTTTTCAGATTGCTATCTAGATTACACTACACCTGTATGTATAAGCTGCATTTTGTATTCTTGGATATGAGTATTTATCTGTCTTGCTGTGCATTTAGCCTGAGCACTGCTTAACACCATTCTCATGTCTCTCATCTGTGTCAGAGCCTGTTCACTCTTCCTCATCCTTAACACTATGATCTACGAATCTTATCTGCAATGATGTTTTGTTTCCTTAGAGGTCACTGAGAACAGTGTTACACACCCTAGAATGAAACCTCAGTCCCTGTAGGGATCCCAAAAAGCACACACTTGAAGATTATTCATTTACAATTATCTTTTGAGATCTATCAGCTCACTAGTTTTTAATTTACCATGTGAAGTTTTAATCAAATACTTTCTTCTCTGCTGATGTTAGATCAATGTTGTTATCTTTATTGAACAACCTCCTCTATTATAAAGGGATACTAATTTAGCTGAACAGTCTCTATGTTCAAGATTTCAGTGGGAAGGCATTAATAAAATTAACCTCCCTCAGCAGTACAGTGAGGACAGTCCAGAGCAGAAGCTACCTCATGTCAGTGGGGGCAGACCCCTACATCCTTGAATCCTTGTTTTCCAATGGGCAATAGATCCTGTGATAGACAGATAGTAAATCTGCCAGCCCCATCACAACTTTTCTGATTTAATCCTTCCTTTACTGCCTTTAAAGCAGCCAACAGAGTGTGAGTCTCTGAGATACAAGCCAGTGAACTAGGGTAGAGATGCAAGCCCCATGCCTGAGGGCGTCAGGTTTCTCCTATTCTTCTTTATTCACCCAAAGAACAGGGATCTTGCTAAATCTGATGATGGCAGCAAAACCACTCCTTTGTCAGTGATACACAGCATCAGCCTAAAGGCATGAGGTGCAGAGGCTGGCTAACAAGTAAAGGAAGAGGATTTAAGCTATTATCAAGAGCCCAGAATCTGATCTGTAGAATTAATACATAGGCTTCAATAGATAGATCAAAGGATGTTTTACCTGGTAGAGACTGTGAAATAATCATGATTTAAATACACAGCCCAGGTGCCTTAAGCAGCATGAGTTATGGACTGTGAAAGAACAGAACTTACTTTGACCTTGAGGATTGCAGGATTTGAGTCTAGACTGCTAATAAATTTTTGTTAATGGCTCTTTCCTGTATCTTGCTGTGCATATTGGTTCAAAATCTAAAGTGTTTAAGGGACAGTTTAAATGTAAGCACAAGCGTAATGCCAGTGCTATCTGTGGGACTTTATTTGTCATCCACGCATGAGTGGTCTGCTAGAGTAGAGGGAAAATGTTCAGCTCCTTGTAAGATCAAGCTTTATGACAGTGTGTGGCTTCCAGTGAGTTGTAAGTTTAATCACTCTGCAAAATATTTCTCTTCTGGTACCAGTTTAAGGACAGCTATTGATTTCACATCTTTCAAAAGCTTTTTCTACTACAATTATGACCGTACTGTCTTGTTCATCTGAACATAATATGAAATAGATATTGCCAGGACAAGCATAAGTAGATATAAGATGTCCTCATTACTTTGCCAATTAATTCCCATGTATTATTTTGTGAAAAGTGTATTTATAATAGTATAAATATCTTATAATGTGATGACTTTCTAGTGTTTGATTAACCACATACCTGCTTTTGGTTAAAAATTGATTGTACATGCAGGCAGTCTGCACACTGTCTGTTATTTGCCTACAAGTGACTGTTCCTCTGGAAGTGAACATACTGTGCTCATTTTTTTAGCTCAGTAATCTCTTCCTTTTGAGATCTCTGGTGCTGTAATCCCTTCCTTTATACATTCTATGGATTAAGTCTTCTTTTCCAGCATGACAGACTTTAAATAACTTAATCACTATATTATAAATTGTCTGTATTATAAATAACAATACATAGTCCTCTGTGAACACTAAGAATGTAAATCAGCATTCCTCTTACTGTCCATAATATCAGAAAAAAAACCCACAATTGAATTACCCCTTATGTTCAACCACGGACCATGAAATTAGTGAGTAATAGCAATGTGTGAAAACTCCTATCTTTTAAAAAGGATCAGGACTAGAAATGATTAAAAATGTAGTTTTATAAAACTACTGTCCATGTGCAGCTTGAGTCATTGTTGCTCCATATAGAAGAGAAACAGGTGAAAGTCAAATTTACAATTTATATTGGCTGGTTATTAGTTAGTATAAAGATTCTACATTTAGTCTTAAGCAGTAAACAAACCCACAAAAAAACCAAACTACTGGGTAATCTCCTATCATACTTTTTAAAATTTTTTTATAACTTTTATGTCTGTGTTATTGACTGCTATGTCAGTACTTACAGAGAGGTCTGGAGACTAAATGAGGTTCATTTAAAGGAGTTAAGTCTCAGATAACACATGATCTCCAGGACAGTGCTGCAGATGTATATAAGGACAACCCCACGCAAGAATGTCCTCATTGTGTCTGGCACCATCCCGATCCCTGACAGGGTCAGCCTCAACCCTGCGTTGCTGCACAACAGTCCAAATACCGGCAGAGAGCCCCAAGATGTCCACCAATGGAAAAGCTGTATGACCAGAGGGGTGGGAAGCTGAGGCCAACATGCCTCTAGGCAAGGCTATCAGGCAGCCAGATGTGACATATGCAGCCTATGGGCCAACACTGGCTCATGAAGCATGGTGTGAATTGTCTATTTCACTCACATGTATTAAAGCAGAAGACTATGAGATCCTTGTCTGAGAGAATTTGGGATATTTTTTTTTCTCTCTTCCTCACTGTGATTTCAATAGTGCAGCACCATAATAAAGAAGGGAACCCTTTACTGATGATGATGAAGAGTCCAAATTGCTCCCTGCTGGGGTTAAGCATTCCCCTGTTAGATACTAGTCTGAGTGTTCATGCTGAGGGCACTCTAACTTCAGCTCGATCCTTGCTTTATTCTTAGAATTATTCCCTGGTAATGCCCTATTAGTGAAATAGATAAGAAGAAAACAGCTGGGATCTATATGCAGCTTACTTGACTTTGATTAGCACATCCCACTGGAATCCAGCATGGTCTTTATTAGTCTTCCTCATCCTTTTGAACTGGATTCATTTTCTTAATTTTGCATTGGCCTAATTTACAGTACCTGAGGCCATTGTCATCCTTTCTGTACACACAGTAGGCACTGTCTAATAAGTTGCTATGAAATAAATCCCTTCCTTTTCTTAACTCTGAAACCTCTTTTAGTAACTTCAAACAAGAATTCTTCATCCCTATAGCAGGTATGATCTCTCTCTGTTATTTAATTTTGTAGGTCACTGTTACTCCGAAGACTAACTTTTCATACAAACACATCTAAAACAGGTGTAGTCAGGACTTCAACCTGCTAACATGAACTAATCAAACTTCAGTCCTAAGCATTAATGAATTAAATATTTAATTGTTTTTAAAATACCTTCAAAGCCTGCTGGTTGCATAATTTCACCAAAGCTAAAGTACACAGAAAATGTACAATGAAATGAACAAAGAAGGAAGATTATATGATGAAACCATAAAATTCAGTATGCAAAAGTCTAAACAAAATTCCAGAACACATGTAGAGAGGACAGAACTGAAATACAAATGCTAAAAACCATACTATGATATTTGATTCTTCTATTGCTCCTTTTGTCCAACTCCAAGAGCACTTTCTGAATAGTGATTCTTAATGTCTTGAAGGATACATTTTCTTCCTATATTAAGTCTGAGTTGAGGCAATGAAAAGTGAGTTGTCCATGTTCAAACATGGAGTGACAGATAGAAAAATCAACAACTCTAAGAGCTGAAACTCTCAGCTGAGACAGGTCTAGCAATTGGGAGGATGCACAGACATTACGGTTGACCTGTGCTCACAAAAAGTGCATTCCATACTATATGATGTTCTGCTCAGCAATAAAAGCTGAGGAAAGGAGGGAAGAAAGGGGACATGGTTATTGCATTTGTCTTCCCAATTAACAATTACAGGTGATGAAGCCCTGCTTTTGTGGAAATGACTGGACATCCACCTGCTGATAGCAAATAGTGAAAAAATTCTTTCTTTGCTTTGCTTTTGTGGGTAGCTTGTGTTTCCCTATTAGACTTTTATCATAACACGAGTCTTCTCACCTTTCTTTGTTTATCTCCTCATCTCACCAGAGAGGGGAGTGAGCAGCTGTGTGAGTGTTTGGCTGTTGACCAGTTACAATCCACCACTGTGTGTGCGTTCAGTGCTACTCTTCTACTCCCAGAAGCATAACAAACTGGACCATGAATTAGAGATCATCATATAGGTATGATTCATGCACTTGGACTAAAGTGGTATTTTCTCTGTTCTTTAAAGTACAGGTAAATAACAAGGAAAAAAATCTATAATGAAGCAGTTTTGCCTAAAAATACATAATAACAATCAAGTAAAAAAGCAAAGTCAGCTGTCAACCCTACTACCCTTTCAAGAGAAAGGCAGAATAACTGTGTTTAAAATTAACTGCTCCCTTAAAATTAATCTCATTCTTTCGAGACAAGGGTGTGCATAATTCAGTTTTAGATTACAGTGTTAAGGGGATATTTCCAGACTAATAAAAGCAAACATACCAAAATGTTCCTCTTTGAAAATGTTTAAATTTTATCACTATGAAATGCTATAACTGAAGAAGACTCAAAATATTATATTCAGCTTATTTTCTTCATGTTATTAGGAGTATATTTGGTTTAATTATTTTCCCTATGTAAGTATATCTTTCAAAACTCAGTGTAGAGTTAATAGATGGAAAAAATAAAATAATTCAACTCCCTTTTCCCTATCTAATTTTATTGCAAAAATAAAATCCAGGAGGGCTATCAAGTAAAGGTAAAATTCCTTTTGAACTATTTTTATTCACTATATTTCGGTCTGACAGTGCTTCAACCTTGCTATTATTTTTAGACAGAAATAACTCATTTTAAGACAACTTATATGAAAAATCTGTTCAAAATACTGCAGCACATTTTAAACATATAAACTCATTATAAAGCATTACATCACATTATATTGAGCTTTGATGAATAAAATGGCTAATAAATTACAAAGATAATGAAAGGCAACTATAAAGGTAGTTCTAAAGGTAACCTACACCATTTAGGAACAAAACAAAAGAATCATCACATGATACTTGGAGATCAGTTAGTTTGTTTCTGTATCAATATCTGAATGCTTGTCTAGGTGTTTACATAATTACAGGAAATTTTACAAGATAAAAAAGCAAAAAAGTGTTCCCTTACTCTGTAAGGAACTTAGTGAAACAGGTGGATTTTCTGCAGATTTTTAGAAGCACCTTTGATACTCACTTCTCATGCTTTTCCATTGTGCCTGATACACATCTTGTCACAGTGACCTGAAAATGGCTTGGACAAAGGTTTCTGCTGCACTTTTTATCCCATGATTTTTGTCCACATCAGAGCAGAATACTCTTCCTCATTTCTAGTGTGTTGTGGTTTTACCACTAGGAGGCGTGGTACTGACAAGAGAGATCCGATAGAAGCAATACACACCCCAAAAAAAGAAAACAAATAACAAGGTTTATTTTACACACACAGAAAACTGACAATAAAGCGCAGAGACAGACAAAATAAGCTCTTCCGGGTCCAGCGGCTGAATAGAAAAACTCTAGGGTAGCGTAGGTCTCTGCCAGGGGCTCCTGAAAAGGCACCAGGACAATTAAAAGACCGCGACCACCCACCCTCCTTTTCCCCGGGAAGGAATACCACTGCTGATGGAAAGATGTGGTCCTCAATCCATGCCACTGTCTCTGGAGTCACCAATCGGCCTGCACAGCTACAAAACTCGGCGCTGAGGCGAGTAGAGATGTTATCCCGACCAGCTCCATCCGGAAAAAGAGACAAAGGGACCAATTTTGTGCAGGCACAGGTGCCCCCTGGACATGAACTGTCCCTCTGTTTGGACGGTCAGAGCCTGGGAACCGCCCCTGATGGGAGGTTCCACTACGAGCTAAAAATAGCGGCTCAACCACATGGTTGACCCCGAGCCAGGAGATGCAGGTCCCCCGTGGCCCCGCCCGGCACCCCAGGGGGTCCCAGCACTCCCACTGGGCCGTCCCAACCTGTGCCAACCCGGCTGCTCACCGTAGCGGCTTCTCAGCTGCGTGAGGTCCACTGATAGCCCCGTCTATTCCATGTGTGTGGGAAACCCCACTGCATATGTGCAGGGCCGAGCCGGCATTGGCTGGCGCTGCCACTGGAGACAGGAAGGGCAGCCCCGCCCACCTCACTGGAAAAACTGCCGAGCTGCGGTGGGCGCCCCCCTGGCACAGCCGGGCCCCCGCACTGCCGCCGCAACCCGGAGACAGGGCGGGGAGGAGGAAGGGAAAAAAATGGTTTTAGCTCCTAGGACCATTGTTTTTCAACCTACAACATAGTGCTATCCCTGGGGATTCAGAATACTTGCTAAATCCTGGTAACCACTGTGGCTGAACCAGAAATGGTAGTGAAGTGGTAGGTCCTCCACATAGTGCATGGGGAAGAATTTATGCTAGAGGAAGACCATAAAGACTTAGACATAGAAGTAGCTCTAAGCTAGCAAGAAAGAAATGGAGAGCTGTGTGTTATATCCTTCTTGACAGAGTTAGTCAGGTACCTTATGGTGCACATCTGGAAAGGTCTTCCCTTTGAGGGGATTTATAGCCATGAAGCCTTGTTCAATTCATGGATCAGTCTGATTCCCCTGAGGGGAGGACTTTAAGCATGGAGTTTTTAAAACATCTGAATTCTGAATTTGAGGACCTAAGTCCTTTTACAATTGTAGAGTAGGGGGGAGGTCAGCCCTCTTGGAATGAGAAATATCTTCGCCAAAATTGCAGATGACTCTAATAAATCAGTATGTCTTTCTGCAACTGCATCTTTGGAAATGGAAGCAAACTTAGCAGAGCTAAGGAAGAACTTTTCAGTTCTGATCAAAGAATAGCAAGGAATCACACTACTGTAGTCATATGATAATGTAAGAAATGACAATGGGCAAGGTGGAACACTCATATAGTGTGGCATGACATTTCTCAGGTGGCTGCGTTGCACACACTTGTGTAATTTAGATTTCTTTGGAAACATAGTAAGGCAAATATGATTCTCCACCATCCTTTGCAAGTTTACTATTAGTGACTTTGACTGAAGAAAATGAGAGGATAATTGAGTTCAGAGTCCCTGCTTTGAAGACTTAACAATCTAATTTTGGACTGGGACAAAAAAGCAAAACAACACCCAGCTAGGGAGGAAAGTAAGACAAAGTCCCTCAGGTTATTCTCATGCCTTTACTGGATCTGCTATGTGTCTTTAAATAGAACCTCTAAATCACCAGTTTATGAACATCATGAAAAATAGGAAGAGACTTGCTTTTGTTGTATGCCACTAGACCACAAGCATCTACTTTTTGCATCAATACCATAGCTGATTTTCTGTTCATATGTGATAAATTACTAAACTGACATTAATGGAGACATCTGCAAAAACATCTGTGATTGATGCTCTTTTTTTATCAAACTAAAGCTTATTATTGTCTTTGTATTTTGTAGATGACTCTGCACCACCTCTCATAGTCCAGGTTACTTCTGCCCTCACAGAAAATACATGTGAGATCTCATGTACCACATGCCTTAGCAGCTGCCACTGATGATTATGTCTCTAATGGCACTGTGGCTTACCACTATTTCTACTGCTTTACTGAGCTGCACTTGGAAATGGATATTAAGGTAAAACCTTGTTATTAATATGTATCTTCCCTGTAACCTTGCATTATGTACTGGCTAAGGTAAAAGCCCGTAATTTGAAGAGGCAGTATAGAAGTTATAAGGGGAAAATTAATTCAGTTTCTGCCTTTTAGATCATGTTTGTTTTCTTGTAATCACAGGCAAATTTTTTCCTTCTAAGATTCAATTCTCCCACTTTAGTTCAAAGCATTTACAATTTCATTCCAGGGCATGATACTAAAGTTTAATCTTTGAGGATGTTGAAATGTGCTTCCTTCAGAATGTTATGGGCATAATGCAAGAAACATATCCTGAAATAACAGGCAGCTGCTGGAGTTTTGTGATTTCAGTTGTGTTTGGCTTTAATGTCAATAGAGTAAGCTTGCATTGCTTTGCTTTGCTTTGTTTTCTTCCACTTTTCAATAGCAATATTCTAGCACTTCAAAGTCAATAGATTTCTTGCTGTAAACCTTACCATATATCAGGTTCATCTTCTGGAAGACAAACAAGAGAGGGTCAAAGGTAACAATTGTTGTAGCAAAAGACATTTCCCTCCATCCTGTGCATCATACACATGAATGCTTTTTTCCCAGCTGAAGTTGTTGATAGCTGAAGCTGTTGATGTACTTTATATCCAGAGCTTTGCACACTCTACAATATTTCTTATAGTAATGAAAAAGGAATCTGCTGAACTAAAGAAAAAAGTAAAGCCTGTCAAAAGGTTGGCATTTCACTAGCAGAATTTTCAGCCAGCTGAATGCTAGTATTCTGATGTAAACACATTGAAAGTAATATCTATTTGCATCTGATATTTTTTCCTAAAGAATACCTTTGATAGGATTCATTCTTTCTCTTTCTCTCTCTCTCCAAATCAAGGGCTTCAAACTGCTGATAGAGCTCGGGCAAAGGGGGAAGATGAGATAAGGAAGACAGGTTAATGTTGATTTGAATGCTTTTGTTTAAAGTTAGATTTTAGCATTAAAATATACTTAGAGCCAAAGTATTCCAACGTTCAATTATTTATCTGTGAGATTAGGACAGCTCTGAATTTGTTCTATGTACTTTTTATAGTGTGATGCTGTCAACTTCCAGAGATAGAAATTTATTTATTGCAGGACAAGCTGAAACTTCAGACTGATCACTGTCTTTCCATTAATATTGGATAAGACCCAGATTCTTTCCTAGCTCAAATCGTTTTTTTTGGGGGGAGGTTTTGTCAGCTCTGTAAAATACAGATGGAAAGAGAAAACTACCTGCAAAGAGCAGTTCTACATATGCTATATCTGAATTGCCCTTTTAAGGTGCTTCTCTATCATGACAGACTACTGATCTTATAAAGCATCTCATCTGAGTCCAGAGCCCAAGACATTTTTCCTGCATAACATATATGTATCAGTCCAACTGATAGGTGCTTTGAGCTGTTTCACACAATGGGTCTTTTAAATTTACTGAGAAGATGAAAAAAGTAATAGATATTCCTACAAAGATAGGCATTTCACACTCAGTAGTAGCTGATAAAGATGACTAAGCCTGGGTGAGCATATGTAGAAGATGATATATCAGGAACATATGGCAATGACAATGAATGTTTAACATTCCTGACCCCTAAAAGGTTGTGAATGACTTAAGTCATTCACACTCTTAAGTGATGTAGGGAAAAAGAATACAGATTTGTGAATGGAAATTAACTGATTAAGGAGGCTAATGTTTATAAGAAGCTCAAGGTACATTTCTACATGTGGGATCAACTGTGCCTTGGCCACTGTCCTAAAGACGTAAATACACTGCTGTGGAACAGTCTCAGAACCAAACCATCTTCAAAGGTTTTTCTTGTTATATCCATCTCCTGTGGCTGTACAACCAAATAAAGTGAGGAGACAAGATCCAGGTAATCCTTAGATGGTGGAAATGAGAAATAGAGTAACAGGAGCCACTTGAATTCTGAAGATCAATCAAAAAATACTTCCTTAGTCCCATTAGTACTGAAACTTTCCTTCAAATAAAAAGGATCTCCAAATAAATAAATAAATAAAACTGATCTCCAAGACCAGATTCTGATCTATGCCTTTGTCATTAATAGGATGACAGATTCTGGAAGATGTTTCTTTTCATGCTTATATACATTGCTAAGATAGGTGAGATGAATCAGCTGTCATAGAAAGGCTTATGTAATTGTTTAAAAAGACAGTGTAGGATGACCAGCAATCTATATCAATATATCAATATATTGGTCTATCTTGTAGACATCCAAAATGTAAGTCAATATAAACCTTGCCTTAGATGTCTAGAAACCAGTGTAATGCAATAGCTATCTTTCTAGAATGACTGACCCATATATGCATTTCCCATTGTGGTGGTTTTACCACAAATTTAGTGATTTTGGACAAGAAATTCTGAGAGAAGTCACAAACACACCCCAAAATGAAGAAAACACACAAATATCACAGTTTATTTCGCGTACACACAAAAACCCGACAAATAAAGTGCAAACAGACAAACAAATTAAGTTTCCCAGGGCCCGTTTTTGGGATGAGGACGCTCTGGAGATAGTGCTTGTCTCTCTCTGGGCCCCTGGAGAGACTCTGGGGTAGTTAGACGAAGCACGTGGTCGGTCTGAGGACCCCCTTTAGCAGCGCGAGCTTCTGCCCGGCTTTGACTGAAGGAAAAGCTCAAGAAAATTAGAAACCACGTGCAACCCCCTCCCTCCCCTTCTCGTTAGCCCAAGGAGGGATTTAATGCTGATGGAAGAAGANCCACCACCAGCACCACACGCCCCCCAGCTGCCGCCACCGCCCGAGTGGCGCCCCGCCTGCACCCGTACGCGGGTGCACACCCACGCCGGATGCGGGGCGCCTGGGGCAGGGTCTCACCAGCACGATCGCACACGGCCGGAACTGCAGCGGTGGCTGGGGGACCCCGGCAACAGGCCCCTCCCCCGCTGCCGCGTGCAGGGAGCTGGCACCACCACCTCCGCCATGGCTGCTATGGCGCCCCGGCCGCTCCGCCTCTGCAGCCATGCCGGGCTCCCGCGTCCCCGCACTCGTGGCCTCTGGCACGCCCGCCCGCATGGGCGCCGCACCGGCCGCTCCCACCACTGCCCTTGCTGGACGCCGCTGCCACCAGTCTCCGGGCGAAGCCGCCGCTCCCGCTGGCCTCTCCGGGATTGGTTGCATCACCGCACTGGGTGCCTCGCGGCGCCCGTCTCCGCCACTCCAGATTCGGGGATCTGAACCCGACTCCCTCTTGATCCAAAGAAAAGAGAACTCTCCCCGGGGCTGAGGGGCACGGAGGAACCCGGTCCAAGCGGGCGGGGGGGGGAAAGGGTCATTCCCCCCCTCCTTGCCCGGCCGTCGGCCCGCGCAATAGCATCAGAGATTGTTTTTACTTTTGGTATTAACCCTACGACACCCATTAATACCAGTGCCAGATTCTGCACGTGTGATGGAGTAACACCAGGCAGAAGTGGAAAGTGAGAGAGGAGAGCCTGAAGAACAACCTTTTAGAGAGGGATCTGGGGGTGCTTGCTGTCAATCAGCTCAATAGGAGTCAGCTGAGTGCTCTGGCATCTAGGAGGGAAACCCACATCTGAGGTGTGTCAAATATGTACATGTAGTGCATAGGGACATAATTTAGTGGAGGACTTGGCAGTGTTGAGTTTATGGTTGGACTTGATGATATTAAAGGTCTTTTTCTACCTTAAAGAATTCTATGATTCTAAACATGGCATAACCAGCTAGTCGAATCCCACTGTATTCAGTGTTAGTGCAGTGTCACCTTGAGCACTGAATGGAGTTCTGGGGCCCAAAATTTAAGAAGGATGTGAAGGTCCTTGAATGTGTCCAGAGGAGGGAAACAAAACTGATGAAAGGGCTGAAAGGCATATCACATTGGGAGAAGTTAAGACTCTGGGTTTCTCTGATTTGGAAAAAAGGAGATTGAGGGGTAACCCCCATGGCTCTCTACAGCTTCCTGAGGAGAGAAGGTGGAGAGGGAGAAGCTGAGCCCTTCTCACTGGTATCTAGTAATAGGATACATGGTAATAGTTCAACACTATGCCAGAGGAGGTTTAGGCTTGACATTTGGAAGATTTTCTTTAGCAAGAGGGTAGTCAGACATCTTCCTAGAAAGGTGGTTGATGTCCCAAGCCTGTCAGTGACTGAGGTACATTTTAATTTTTGGTCAGCCCTGAGGTGGTCAGGCAGTTGGACTAAATGATTACTCTTGNATTCTATTCTATTCTATTCTATTCTATTCTATTCTATTCTATTCTATTCTATTCTATTCTATTCTATTCTATTCTATTCTATTCTATTCTATTCTACTGAGTCAAATCTATCCTATCCTATCCTATTCTATGTGGGGTCTATGAATTTGGTAATGAATTCTATGAATTTTTCCAAATTTCATAATGGTGCTGACATTTGGCCGCTTCTTTGTATATTTAGTACTCAGCATCATCAAATCTGTTAAAGGTCTCAAGTAACTCATATAGATATAGAACACGCAATTAAAAATGTTATTATTGTTTAGCTGCAGAAGAGTCTGCATAAAATTGTATGAAGAACTATTCAAAAGACTTCTAAAATGTAATGAAAGCACTGCATCATGGATCTTTATTTCAATGTATTTAAATCCTCAAAGAAAAATAAGACCAAAATGAAAACCAGGAATGACAGATTTATTCTGATTTACGCCATTCAAAGATTTGAGCTCATTATATTTGATCTACCAGAGTTTTGGATGAACTGATGAGATTTGAAATACTCCTGGGTTTCTAAAGTGAAATGTCATCAGAAAATTGCAATAATGACATATAAGTATTCCTCCATATCTGGAAACTCAGAATGAAAGTACTTTACTGATGATAAGCCGAAAGACACTGAATCCTACTGCCTCTGCTTCAGTTTTTAAAGATGGATACTAATTGATAGAATTAAATGCTAGATAAAGAAACTGTTTTAAACAGAAGACTAACAGCATTTTTCAAATTTCTCTTGGAGAGCATTGCTGTAATGGCTTCTTCTGTTTTTTAAAGAACTCTGTACATTTTCTAGTGTTCTAGAAGCTCAAGGACAGTAACAATTGCTCAGAAGGATTAAATTCTGAAATGTACTGTGTGCAGTTCTAGTGCCTCCAAACATAAGAAGGATATGGAATCGTTGAGCAAGTCCACAGGAGGGCCACAAAGTTGATAAGAGATGTGGAGCACCTCCACTATGAAGATGGGATGAGGAATTTGGGACTGTTCAGCCTGGAAAAGAAAAGGTTGCATGAAGACCTCCTAGTAGTATCTGAAAGGAGCCTATAGGAAATCCAGAGAGGGGCTCTTCATCAGCAGTTGTAGTGATAGAACAAGGAGTAGTGGGTACAAACTGAAAGGGGAGGGAAATTTATGCTAGACATTAGGGCAAAATTCTTTCCTGTGAGATACTGTAACAAGTTGCCCAGGGAGGGTGTGGGTGCCACAACCCTGGCAGTATTCAAGGACAGGTTGGACAAGGGCTTGTCCTTGCCCATGGCAGAGGGATTCGGATTGGACAATCTTTAAAGTCCCTTCTAACTTTTAACATTGTATTATTCTATTGAATCCTTCTTAAGTGGCATATGTATCATCAAGATTTGTTTGCACGTATAAATTTCATAAAAGTCCAATTACATCCCTAGCAGAAGACTGAACAATCTCATGTATTAAGGGAGACCCAAAAATCCAGCAACAGCTGATGACCAAGAAATATATGTAAGTAAGTATCAGACTCTTCACACCTGGGCTACCTTTTGCTGCATATTCAGTAAGGCTTGCACCTTCAGCTACCTTCAGGTCCAGGCTGTCCTGGTTTTGGCTCAGATCAGTGGGAGAGGGTGTGGCTAAGACCCTACTTTTATTTGATACCATCTCATGTCATTGTCAGGGGATGAGGAAAGGGAACCCACCACTGTTTCATTGTCTCAGGCTTAGTGAGCATGTAAATCACCTTCTCTTTTGTACACTTTTGTTATTAGTATTGTTCCTGTTACTATTTTTTTCTTATTTCACTGCTGTTTACAGTAAATTGTTCTTATCTGAACCTGTGATCTTTGCCTTTGTGCTTTCAGTCAGAGGAGGGAGAGGGAGTGAGCAATGGCATGGTTTCAGTGAGAGCACTAAATTGTACCATTCCTTAAACATGACACAAGACAAAAAGCAACTTCAGACTCACCTAGAGCACATTTGATGTGCTACTCAGGACAGGTCAACTGCTGCCAAATACAGCTGATACCTTGTCAGGCCTGAATGTGATCACAGGCTGAGCTGAATCCACTATGGTCCAGTAGTCTGGAAGATATCCACTGCTTTACTTTTTTGGACTGCATTTATCCATCCTATAACAAATGCTTTCTTGGAGAGGCTTGAAGCTGAGGTAGTCAGAAGCCTAGCACTGTGTTTTTCCAGTAGTCTGAATTCAATCCCATTTGAATTCTGTCTACAATCCCCCACTGCTCTGCAGATGGCTGTGCCAGGGCCCCTCCAGGAGATAACATGAGTCTCTTTTGTTTGCCTGATACTGTCACTGCAGATGGGCAGGAGGGCTTAATGGAAGTTACAGGGAGTTGGATGCAACAAATTGTCTCAGAATTAAACCACAGAGCTCACATGAAATTGTCTCTAGAAATGCCAGTTGGATGATGCTATGACCTGAGCTAAAACTGTCTAAGTGGTGTCAATACACATCTAAGGTGGCTTTGAACCCACACTCAGTGGGCTATGGAGCTGAAAACCTGAGGCAGGACATGTTTAATCCTACCCCGAGCCAGTTTATTATGCTGTAAAAACAGTGTAATCTGCTCCAGGGTCACTTGAAAACAAACATACTGACACTTGTGAGGACGTAAAAACTTTTCTAATCTGAGAACCTTTATACATCTGCCTCCACTGAAGTTCATTAAAACCTTCTTGGTTTCAACAATGCTTAAAGTTAAAGTTAACCCTTTTCTGACTGTAAGTCTAATGTGCTGTTCAGAATGATTTCTGAATATTATAGTGTTGCCGGCAGGGCGAGATAAGAAAATGAGCCAAACACGCAGCGAAGGGAGAGCGCAGCTTTACTGGTGATGTCCGACGATCCAAAGAGAAAATTCATAACAATGTCTCCATTTTTGTAACCTCCAGAGCCCACCCATTACACACTACCCAACTAAATCACACCTTACTATTGTGCCCCTCAAACACCCAACAGGATGGTCCCTTATTACCTATCCCCACCCCAGTCCAGCCCCTACCAGGCCCGGAAGCCTAATTCTTACGTTTTGATTTGCTGCCCCGTTATCTATACAGAAGAATGCAAACATGTGAAAGACAGGCCGTTTTCTACCCTTAATGTTCTAAGCTACCCAGCTGCCTAGCTATAGTGAATTCTCAAATCTGAAGCATACCCCTTAAGGCATCAATAGAGCCCAAACTTCTAGAGCACAATTATGATGCTCTGCAGCTGCAATGGTCAGTGCTTGGCTGTTCCTTCAGTAAGATTGGACTTTGCAGAAGGGCTGAGTGCTTTTCAAATCATCAAGTTGTAACTGCTCTGTCACATACAGGGAAACTTGAATTCATTTTCCCTGTGATAGTCACAGAATCAGAAGCATGGTGGAGTGGGGTATAACACCCTGTTTCTAGTTGTGAGGCAGAGAGGGTCAGGGTGTGGTATTTGCCTGGGCTGATCAGCCTTCCCCAGTATCAAAGAATGTCTTAGGTGCAATGTTGGGCTAATAATGTCCTGTGTGGACTCACTGCAAACATCTCCAGTAGATCAAGGAGCTGTGTGCTGTCCTTCAACAGGTAGTAGGGGCATGCTTTAGCACAGTGGCAATTCTTAATAAATCTACCACCTTCTGCTACATGACCAAAGCCTCCAGTCCACTATTCTGAGATCTAGTTATATCTTCCTTAGACTTTGGAACTGAAAACCTGTCCTGCAGTGGATGGTTGCAATCTCTTTGTTTGACTTGTTTTCTTGCTACTTAAGGCTTCTCAAGATGGAGGTCAGAAAACAGCAGGGGACCAAAAGCCAGCCCTGAAAGCAAAATACAGTCTTTGGCCAGAGGCAGAAATGTTGAGCATGTCCTTAGTTTCAAACATCGTTCACAAGGTGTGGACACCCTCAGCTTCCTTCCTGGAGAGATGCTGCAGCTCATCAGACTAAAGTGATGACTTGGGTCAGCAAGGAGCTGCTGCCCAGAGATAAAATGTGCCACTGACCACAACACATAGTGGTTGGGAGAATGTTTTACTCTTTAAAATCCACACTGAAATCTAACACTTCGATTTAACCAGCTTTAGCTCTTCAGTTAAATCTGTGATTGCACCCTATAAACAAATATTTGTACCTCTTGTTTCTCTTGTAAGCATCTGTTCTGTTTGTTGATTTCCTTGTTCCAATTAAGAGAGATTCTTCAAAGTGGTAACTTCCTAGTCCATCTTCTCATCATCATCAACTGCTCCTACAAAACATCACAGCACCTAAAAGTTCCCTGCTGAACTGTACATGACTGCCACCCTTCTCTTTCAGCAGTTATAGGCTCTTTCTTAAAAAGCATGAGAAGTGATCGTAGCTGCTGTGGGGGACTCCTAACTTTTTTTTGAAGGGTGATTACAGCTTTCCATCTCTAACTACCTCTTGCTCCTGGGCAGCTCACACTTTTGCATTTACATGCTTCAAGTTCTTGTTCTGTGTGTCAAAACCATTTCATAGGCCCTGAACTACATTTTTAGAGAGTGCTTTGTGTCAAATTCACATACAATTTACATTGAGAAAAGCACTTGTACTAGGCTTATTATTAAACATAGTGTCTGCCGAGGGAAGCAAACAGTATTACTTGCACGTTAGACACAGCAACTTTTATATATGTCATATATAAATATATATACTTATATTTATATATTTTGTATTTTAGCTAAAATATAGATAATATATATTTTAGATATTTTAGATAAAATATATATGATATGTATGATATATATTTTATACATATATATATATATATGTGTGTGTGTGTGTCAGTATATCTTACATGTTAGATATACACAGGTGGGAACAGGTAAGAGGTGGACCAGTGCTCTCCATGCCTGCCATCTGCCTTTGCATTGATGCTGTCTGGCTGGGAGTAGACCATGAGTTATTTCATAGTAAGTAACTTAAATATCTGTTGCAATGGGAGATGTAGCTAACAAGCATCACATTGTTATAGGTCATGTCACTTAAAAGTGTAGCATTGCTTCAGAGAGACAAATCTTCAGAAAATGCAGAGGGATTCAGGTCACTCCTAGACGTATGATCTAATTAACACCAGTTGATAAATTATAATACAGATGTAACCAAGGATTCAGGAAGGAGGAATGGGAGAAGAGCCATGTGCAGGGGTATCAGTTGGGAGCAAATAAACACAAAGTTCTCCTGCTGCTGCTTGGGGGATCAGCTAAAAAGGCCAGGATTCCACTTTTCCCTTCCTTACCCTATCCATCATGAAGCATGCAGTGGAGTCCATATGGGATAGGACTGACATATACAGATGGATGAATGCCAGAGAGTGATGAAGGTGTATATCAGGGACAGAGGTTGCCAACTTCATATATTACAGCTCTGGCCTTGGCTGTTCTCTCTGCTTGTACATAATCAATATCTTTTGCTCATTAACTGATACTTCACTTTCAAAATTGTTATACTTTACTGGCAATCACAGCATTTTTCTTATATCCATATACCTATTTCTTCAAACAGGTTCCTGCTACCAGCTATTGCCACAATATTAGCTGTATAGTAAACAGGTGAATTTAACTCAAGTCCTTTGTTTCAGTAACTAAATGCTGGTATCTGGGACTTGTAAGCAGAAATGAAGTGGGCTCCAAAGTCTTTGCTTTTAAAAAATTTTATGTTTCTGTCTTCAGTTTTGAAATACGCTGTGGAGGAGACAATGTGCAGCTTCAGAAAGCCCCTGGAGAATTTTGTGCTTAAAAGTGGATTTTTAGAAAGGCAATCTCAAAACAAGCACCAAGAGAGGAAAGATCCTTTTCATTCTTGTAAAAATTTGTAAAGTAAACAAAGTCATAGCTAGTCCAATAATCAGGCTCTACTGGAAACTATTTTAAGTCCTATTTACTGCTTACAAATGATTTTTCTTGTTTCTGTGTTTGTCTCTACAAAAAATCTCAACGAAACCAAAAAAACAACAAAACACAAAACCAACAAAAAACAACCTACCAAAACAAAGAAAGAAAAACAATAGCACAAGAAAACCCCAATCTGATAAGAAGAAAAAAGTTAAATTAGATTAAAGGTAATCCCAGTGACATTATAAGTATTATAAACCCCTTGAACATTCCCCCACATGGGAATGTCTAGTTTGAATGACACATTTACACATATGAGATGCAGAGATTTAACAGGATCAGTCAATAACATTTGTGACAACAAACTGAGCATGCAGCTGTTTCAGCAGCAAGGACCTCTGGCAATATCTGCATCATGCAAAAAGAACATAAGTTCAGACCTGTCAATTCAAGACTTGACTACAGAAGACAGAGAAATTTGAAAGGTGCTGTGGATAGGTACCAATGAGTGAATTTGAGAGGCTCAAATTGTTAATGCATTTCAACATTTCTTGTTATTTTTCCGTGTTCTCAAGATGACTGAAATTTTGTTAAATATTAGTCCAAAGCTCTCTTAGCTGGCTGCTAACATCAGTTTTGCAAACAATTTCATTTAAAGCCCCCAAATAAAATCATGACAGTTGTGTTGGCAAACCCTTACTTTGGAGTCACAACTATGCTAGATAGATGGGCCAAGATCAATGGGATGAGGTTCAGCAAGACCAAGTGCCACGTCCTACACATTGGCCACAACAACCCTCTGCAGCACCACAGGCTGTAGGCAGAGTTTCTGGAAGTGAGGACCCAGTGGAAAAGGACCTGGTGGTGCTGGTTGACAGCCAGCTGAATGTCAGACAGCAGTTTGCCCAGGTGGCCAAGAAGGCCAACAGTATCCTGGCCTGTATCAAGAACAATGTGGCCAGCAGGATCTGGGAAGGGATTCTTCTCCTGTGCTCAGGACTGATGAGGCCACACCTTGAGTATTGTGTCCAGTTCCAGGCCTCTCAGTTCATGAAGGACATTGAGGTGCTGGAGCATTTCCAGAGAAGGGCAACGGAGATGGTGAAGAGTCTGGACCACATGGCCTATGAGGAGCAGCTGAGAGAGCTGGAGTGGTTTAGCCTGGCTGACTCTACATATACCTAGAAGGAGGTTGCAGCAAG
>VYZS01088288.1:0-10139 GCA_013400695.1 Neodrepanis coruscans | reverse complement strand
AGCGGTGACTCCGGACAGTGCGAGCGCCGCCCACACCAGCAAGTCCGCTCCGCGCCGCTCAGACTCCACCTCGGGCCGGGACCGCAGGTAAGGAGCCGGCCCTGGCCACTCCCGGGGCCGGGCAAAGCCGCCGCTTTCACCGGCTTCTCCCGGGACCGGGCAAAGCCACCGCTTTCACTGGCTCCTCTCGGGACCGGGCAAAGCCGCCACTTTCACCGGCTTCTCCCGGCGCCACCGCTGCTGCTGGCTCGCCCGGCGCTGCTACTGCTCTGCCGCCGCCGCTGGCCATCGTGGCGCCATCGCCCGCAGCCCCAGTGGCTCCTGGCGCGTGCCGCAGCTCCGTTCCTGACGCGATCTCCACGGGCGCAACAGCCCCGGGACCGCGGGACAGCCCTGGTAGGGAACTGGGGTGGGGGGAACGGTTTTATTTTTCCAACCCACAACAATGACAAGTCTGACTTGGAACATGTGGCTGAGAATTTGTCCAGGAAACATGAAATAATTTAGAGTCATATCATGGTTTGGGTTGGAAGGGACTTTAAAGACCATCTAGTTCAAATTATCCTGCCATGGGTAGGGACACCTTCCACTCAACCAGATTGCTCAGAGCCCATGCAATCCAGCCTTGAACACTTCCAGGGATGGAGCACTCACAACTTCTCTGGACAACCTGTGCCAGTGCCTCATCATCTTCACTGTAAAGAATTTCTTTCCAATATCTAATCTAAATATACCCTCTTTCACTTTAAAAACAGAAGATAACATCTTCAACAGAGATAACAAATGTCAAATTACTGATTTAGAAGGCAATGGTTGAATTGCTCCAGACAATTATGGAATAAAGTTCTATCTTCATCTTCCCCTTGTGCCTGTGTTACACAGACCAGAAGGTGCAGCAGATGACATGTACTGTTTCAGGTATCTGGGGAACTTAATGGATGAAAATTAAGGCATACTAGAAGTAATTACTAGAAGTCACTGCTTGTCAGGGATTATAAAATATTTGAACCTTGACATTAAATTTAGACTTTCTCACTTGTCCAAGTGTCATTGCTAAAGTTTCACTCTAGGCTACCAGGCTGCTTTGGAATGGACTGTTCTAAATTCTCCTGCTGGAGACCTCACTCCCACATAGCTCAGTGTGTCTGAAGGAAAAACAGGACTGAAACATGCAATCCAATGAAAAAATTGTTTCAGATTACAAGTATGTTACTTAAAATTTATAATAGAATTTAAAGTATTTTTCTTCTGCTGCCTTCAGAAGAAAGTAGATACACACAAACTTTTTCTGGGAATGGTAGCTACTTGTTCAAGACGTTTTACTGATAACAATTTTTTGCCTCAAATATCTTGTAAACCTCCTACTGGAAGTAGATTTTTAAATTTTTTTTTTAAATGAAATGGCTGTGTCTTTGTAAACTTCTGTTGCAAGTATTTATTTTGCAACCATGGTGCTGAAATTAAACAGCTAGATAGATACATGTTTATATTCCACAAGACTGTTTTTTTAAAGACTCCATGAATGTGTTGCTAAGAAACAAAGTTCTTCATATATCTATGTCACTCTTTAACTTACCATAATTACTAAAAAAAAATAAAATTGCATCTGAAATTGTATTTTTAATATTTAACAATTGTCCGATCACTTCAGATACCATCTTGTTTACAGGAGGCAGTAAATAAAAGGGATAAGTGAAGTAAACAGGTTTGATCTTTAAGCAACTCCATCATTTGGAGTTGCTGGAATGTTTGCAGGAAGCCTTTTTCCCCATATGAGGAGGGTCAGATCTATTACAGCAAATAGTTATGATTGACTAGACCTTTGGCATATTTGTGTTATTAATTCCTGTAACTTGCTGCAAATATTATGTTCGTTTGTTGTCTTTTTTTCTTATGAATAAATTGTACTAAGACCTAATGTTTTCGGGTATTGAGCTCTCAGATTAAATCCCTGTTTCCACCAGCAGATATATTCCTCGATTGCACTGCCCACCCCTCCTAAACATGAATCGCCTCTAAAAGTCATCAGACGACCACATTTCTCCAGACCTGGATGGAAATTTTTCCTATGGCATTCCCTTCCAAAAAAAAGAGAACCAGCTACATAAAAGTCAGGCTGCAGATATGTTTTGATTCCCCGAACACTGAAGTGAAAAACAGAAAAAGTATGGATTCCTAATTACCAAGGAAGAACTAATAACGGATGAGAAAGATTAGCAATTGTCACTGACTTTCAGCCTCCACCAAAAGTATTCTGACCTAAACAGTTTAAGTAATAGTTTAAATAATGAAGAAAGCTTGGAAAAGCCTGACAAAAGTATGAGTTAATGAACCTGTGAGTTACATTTAAGAATCCTATAAGCAAGTCTTATCTGGAGAGCTGCTCACCAGCCTGACCTCCTTCCACCAGGGGCATGGGTTCACAAAGCAGCTGAGTAAAATCAACAGCAAACACTTTGGTATACAGGGAGCAGTTTACTTGATGGTCTGAATTGGTGTATTTATAACAGAAAAAAGTCTCCTTCCAAATCATCCAACTGGATGTATCAATGATCATTGGAAAGCAAGCTGTTGTAATGGCTGTTCCATGCACAGGATGAAACACAGCGTTTTTCTCATTGTTTACCCAGCTCCAGTGTTTGAGACAAGAACGTAGAAGACACACAGTATCTGCCACCACTGCTCCCCACATCGCTGCATCCACTGCCAAGGAGCAACACACCTTTGAAAAGTCATTTTTATGAAACAACATTACCAAGCATGTTGTTACTGAACCAATCAACATAACACAAATGTGCAATATTTTCCATCTCAGATAGACGCTCAATACGAACTGGCCAAGGGGTACTAGAAATCATAATCTTCTTTTTCCTTGCAGCTATTCCTCATCACATAGCAGTAAACTCAGGGTTATGTCAAGAACACAAAATGCAACTCCTTATATTAAACAGCCCTTCTTTTATCTCACTTTTGACACAGCATTACACTATTAGTATTCAGAAATTTCCTAGTAAGTCTCAAAATTAACTCACATTCAGGAGGAAAACAGTGTCTGTACAAGGAGTAAATACTTCCCTCAATATAACACAGCAACATTTAATTCAAAGTCATTGTTTGCTGAAATGAAAGACCAGTTTTGCCATTTTTAATGGTGGTAGATTGCAGAAGTTTAAATTGAAAAGCACCTGGTTTGTTTTTAAGAAGGAACAAAGTCTTGTAAATTCCCCTGGGATTTGTGCACTCTTCCCAGGACTCAAGTGTTGAGAGTCCAATCTCATGCCAATCAATGCTATTACTCAGTGGAGTACTGTGTTACCAGGAACATCCTGGAGCAGCTGGGAGACAAGGCACATCCAAAAGGTCCCAAAATCTTGTCCTAAAGGATCACCATGGCTACAGAACTAGTATGTATTTCTATTCCTGAAATTGTTCCTAATATATCAGACTAAACTAATAAAAGCACTTACATACAGATATCTGAAAATAAACACATAAGGTGGACACTTTGTCTCTAGAATGAGATCTAAAAGGCCTTGAACCTTGCTTTCCATCTTTGTATCCAGGTAACAAACTACAGATATTTGCATAACCCCTGTGATGAGCAACTGGTTACGGATGGTTTCTTTGCTTCACCACATTTATTCAGCCCAGGCTTAGACTTCATTTTAGGATAACGTGCCTGCCATTGCTTAAGATCCCAATTAGGTTAAAATATTCTCCCACTCTGAGGATTTCTTTGGTCATTAGTCAGAAATGAGTTTCACTTTCTTCCCACCAGAACACTTATTGCCCCTGCCTGCTCTGGAGGCACTAATTATTGCCAGCAGTAAATAGGCAGCTCATGACTGCTCACATCGTTACCCAGCCTCTAAACAGATCATCAGTGCATTGCTAAGCACTGTCCTTTGCTCCCTGCCTGGGCAATACTCAGATCCTAATGTGAAGCCATCCCACTGTTGGTTTTTTTTTTATAATCTCATATTCCGTAGAACATATAACTAATCATAAACCACAGCATGTTGGTGCCTCTCCCATGAGATGAAATACAATGATAATCCAATCACTTTTAGTGGTAATAGATCCTTGGGTGACTATATCCTGAGCTGCCTCTGGAGGTTATCACATCATTGAGCAAGACAAAATATAACAGTAAAACTCACTTTTTTTCAGGATTCATAGTGTATGTGAAACATGTTGGCAGATATTTGGATAAAGTATCTTTCAACATTCATCTAAAATTTCATCCCAAACACTGAACTCCCTCAGCTCCACTTTTATTTGCATTTTCTAAGCATGAGTCTAGAGAATTTGAACTTTTCTGCCTCAGCCCACCAACTGCCCTGGGCATCTCATGCAACAGCAAAGTGTAGGAATGCCGTCACCTCCTATCCAAATTCTCTCTGGCCTCTGCCTTCACAACAGATCACACACATGGGAATGGCAGTGGTTGGCTTGAATCTAGTGTGAGTTATTTTTGTTGTAAGGATTATTTTTAACAACTCTGGATCTCTTTTGTTACACAAAAATGCCATAAACTCTCGGGATACAGTTCAATAACTTTAATAGGCTTTACAATTTACATTCAATATGTATTAGTACACAAAATATAAGAAATCACATATACATATAAACTTTTGGTTTTTTGTTTTACAAGTCAACCAAACTACAAGCTACATTTATTCACATAACAAAATTGAACACTGTCAAGATTCATTCACCAATCAAATATCTCAACAATTTACAAACCAACATTTTTTTGCAGCTGCTAAAACAACAATCTTCCATAAGGAACAAATAATTTATATCAACAGATAGACTGTTGATCACATTCATTGACATCACATTCTACAAAATAAAAAAGCCAAACTGAGTGCTGACTAAATGATTCCAGATTTCAGCAGAACCCATGTAAAGCAACAGTGCATAACTTATACCAGCATCGAATCTGTCCACGGCTTATCATACATATCATACAGAAATACTTTAGGGTAAATGAAGCCATTTCATTACAGGGTTATTTAACCCACTTCTTTTTCAACTTTTTTAAAACAAAAAGGAAATAGCTTTTTTAAAAAAATGAAATACTTAAACCTTTTTTAAAATTAATTTCTGACTTAAAACTATTCTCACATACAACATAAAATTGTACTTTGTGAATAGTTTTGGTCCCTCAGACTGTCTTCCTGGTAAATCTGGTTTTAACTACTTTGTTCAAATATAACAACACTTCACTAATGTAGTTATTTTAAGTTAAATAGGTAAAAATAACATAGACCTTTTTATCTTAAAACAATACCTCTCGTTTTTTGCTTCTGAACGGCATACAGTCACAAAAAAAAAACAAAGCTTCTTTTAGCAGCATTAACAGGGAAAGGCGCTCTGTGTGAAGTCCTAGAAACTTTCTGGTATCTTGAAATATATTGAATGTCCTCAGTTCTTCAGACCCAGACACTGCAAAAACTGAGTAATCAGTTTGCTTTCACAAGGAAAGCCATGATCCCAAAGCAGTTCCCCGCAGAGGTGCTCATTTGGTCACATGCATTTTCACAAGACACATGTGACCATTTACAAATCAAGCAGATGTACCACATGAGCATTTCCGTATATGGGGGAACACTTCCAGAATCATCCTTCAGTTTGAGGGGAAGAGGAAAACCTATTTTTACCAACTAACCACTACTTTATGCCTGTTAGTTTCAACAAAAAAAATTGGTTGAAACAACTAAAAACTCACTGATAAATCTGAAAATGTAACTGCAAGCAAGCTGAGCTGATTTGCTTCTGTGTTCCCACAGAGAACCTTGCTTTCTGTCAGTGAGTTGCACTGACAAAGTTTGCAGCACTCCCAAAAAATTGATGGAACAGTAAATAATTAATAGTTCAAGTCAATGAACCAAGCAAAGGGGATCATTTAATAAACTGGACACAAGCAAAATGTCTTTTATATATACAACTGGTAAATTCAATGCTAGAAGGAAAGAATACCCTTATGGAAAGGATGATGGACTTTATCCTAGAAAGCAATGACTCTGCAAAGGATCTGAGGTTATCTCTGGTAGATAAAATCTACTCCTTTTAAAAATCACCTTGGAGATCACTTTTGCACTTGCAACTGTTCTTAAGAAGCCTGCTAAGGTAATGAGTTTGGGGAGGAGTATTATAAGAAACACTGTTCACTTTAGTACCTGGAAGGGAGAAATAAGGATGACTTATCCACTACCAGTTTTGGAAGGGATGTATTCTAAAGGGAATTAAAACATTTAAGGACATCTTCTGAAGTAGCATTATCAAACTGGTAAGCAGTAATAGCAAACCACTCACAATTTAAAACAAATACCAAACCACTGAGCCTTGGAATTCACTTTAAGATGTTGCCCGTGTATGAGCATTGCCTCCATTGTCTCTTAACAGACTGTGTTAAACTTCATTGTCCCATAGAGCTGAGTGGCTGTAGGTTTATCTGTTTGGAACTTACAGGTGACTCTGATATTGCGGCGACCTTCAAAGAATTCTTGATGGAACTGAGTTCCCACATGTGGAGGTTTACGATGTGCGCACCACAACATCCCCTTGTGATCTTGTACAGGTTTTTAAGTACAGCCTTCCGGAGAAGAATGTACACCCAGGGATCTAAAATCTGATTCCACGTGGCCATTCGGAGGGCAAAAAGTATCATTTCACACGTCTCCCTTGAATGACTCTCATTAATCCCAATTCTGGCCATTGTCACCTGAAAATGGAATATTTTAAAATTATGCATCAAAAATACATTACGAGAGCATAAAAATTACCTGAAAATGGAATATTTTAAAATTATGCATCAAAAATACATTACGAGAGCATAAAAATTACCTGAAAATGGAATATTTTAAAAATTGTACATAAAAAAGTACACCTAGAGAGCACGTAAATTAGTGAAATCATTTCAACATTGTCTCTGATCTTCACACCTTCACAGCAGCAATGCATCCCAATTGCAATGTAAATACTTTCAGGAATTTAAGTATCATTTGTCAGCCTAGAAATCCTCTAATGGTTTACACAGGACATACATGTGTCTCTGTTGAATTACTTCTGCTGAACTTGGAGAAGATGATGGCAACCGGACAGGGAATACCCTTCAAAACTAGGAATAATAAAAAAATAAAAACTTAATCCAGAATATGAGCTAACAAAGTATGCCAAGACTGTCCCAGAGATGTTTTTCTTTCATAAACAGAAGCCACTGGTCAGAACATTTTTTATGAAGGGAATTTATTTTTTCACTTTTCTATTTCCTAAATAAAGGCTGCGTAAGGAACATAGCACCTTGATTTCAGCAAGAAGATTCACATTTTAAGCTGCTACAGAATATAAATCTATCGACACTAGAGGATATAGAGGTTTAAAGGAAAATGTAAGCCATGGTGACAAAACCCACCAATATCCCTCCTCTTGTCAGTGGGAACACAGACGGTTTCATTCAGCTCTGGAGGTGCTGCACATGGACAGACCTCCACCTGCAACACCACTACCAGAGCCAATAGTTTCACATGGTGAAGGCATCTTCCAGAACAGCTCAGCAGGTCTGCATCTGGCAGAGGACACCCAAGAGCTACACCAGCCCACTGTGCTGTCTGACATCCTCGTTTGCAGAGCAATGACCCAGGCTGTGAGACACCAGCCCTAGTGAAATTAAGACCACTGGCGCTCCTGCCTTGCAGGAGCAACCTCCTTTACAGGCTGGCTGCCACTGAGGGTTTGTAACCCGAGTTCCTGTGTGAAGAAAGCCTGATCTGCAAAGCCAGGAATCTGCCAGAAGATGGTAAATTATCTCTCTCTGTTATTAATGTTGAAAGTACACGAAGACTTTTTTGGTAGAAAGATGAAACACTCTAAGGGTTTCAGTTCCAAAGCCTTTAACTCAATAGTTATTTAACTAAGAAACAGGATATTTTACTACTGATGCTGTGAGTACACTGATTTATTAGGCAGTGAGAGGTAAGGTCAGTATGTCCAAGTACAGAGAACTGTATTTTGAAAAAATACTCAAAAAAAAAACCCAAAAAAACTAAAAGATAATAATGAAGAGAGAAAACTAAAGCTCAATATTCCAGCAAACCTATTTTACCCCCTTTTAAATACTTCTCAGTGTTCCCAGGCCCTACCACCTATAGCTTGCAGGTCACCATATCTAAGTATAAACTCAAGCAGAACAAAGTGGATGCATAGAAGGACACTGAACTTGCTTGATTAAGCATTTAATTGAACATTTCTGCATGGGATCTATGGGAGCAGCAAAGAAATCCAGTAGCAACATTGCTAAGCAAGCTGGTAGGACTGGCAGAAGCACAGCTGAGAACCAGTACAAGAAAGAGGAGGAATGTCTGAGCACTGAGCCAACACAAACATAAGCCAGTTCCCCGAATCTGCTTTTCACCCCACAACCACTGGGCACATTCCTCTCTGACATCAGCAGCCCACCCAAACTTGAACAACTCCTTTGGCTTCTGCATGGGATATTTTTTCAGGATCATCTTACATTTTATTTATTAGCAGTCCAATACCATAAGCAAAACTTGGATGTAAGATTCCTTACTCATACAAGTAGGACTGGGCAGCAAGTAACAGCTCAACAGAGCTCACAGGCCAATGTCCTTATCCCATACAGCACATGCTTGGCTTAATACAGACACAGAGCTTCCTAATCTGCTTCTTTATGTACTTCAAAATTCATGTGTTGTGCCTCCCTCACATTCTGACAAATCCAATGCAATTTCATGCCCAGAAAAGAAGTAGTAGATGTTGCAATCAAGGAAAGGCAGCTCCATACAGATTTTGTAAAGCTGTATTATTTTCTCACATGTTACCTAACAAACTTGAGAGATTCCTTTCCATTTAGAAGTAATCAACATATGGTACCTCTGCTTTGATTATGGATTTGCATAAAGTAAATCAGGACAACAAGGAAAACTGATACATTATTTATGAATTCTGACACTTGGAGAAGCTTCATCCAGGATATTTAAGTTACCTCTTCTA
The DNA here is from genome assembly GCA_013400695.1 of Neodrepanis coruscans. NCBI lineage: Eukaryota > Metazoa > Chordata > Aves > Passeriformes > Philepittidae > Neodrepanis > Neodrepanis coruscans. The sequence continues at coordinate 1,118 of VYZS01088288.1, read as the reverse complement.
AACAATGGACATACAAAAATAATACATCTGAATTCACGCAGGGCAAGCAGAGCTTATGTCCACAACACATGCTTAAGCAACTCAGCTGTGAGCCCCTCTGTTTGAAACAGTAAGATAAAATTCAGATTATCTAGAAATTTTGTTTTGTAAGAATTTTCTAGACATATTTATCCTAAAACTCTTGTGGCAGAGCAGCAGGACATGTTACCATCACACTGTCTTCAAATATGAAGTGAGAGAGCTTCTCACTTCTCCACTGTATGGGAGGCTCTTTTATGACTTCTGAGAAAACACATCAGGAAACTGCAGGCAAGTGAAATCCATGGCACCAACGGTGCAAAGAGGAGACTATGCCCCAGAGCCTTTCTAAAATCATCTTCTGATTACTAGGGCAAAGCCCTAAACTCCAGCCGAAGAGGGGTAGAATGAAGTCAAAATAAATTATTACTTCTATCAAATTTTCATTGTCAATTTGTTTATTTAAGTTCTTAAAATACTGTTCCAAAGTCAGTTTGAAACCATAAATTATAAAAAGGACTAATATGCTACCAGCTTTTTAATAAAAAGCAAAACACGCAGACAATCTGTATTTGCTCCCTGGGCACAAGAAACTCGTGTTCCTGAACTGGCTCGTCATTACCTCAGAAACTGCAACCAGAGCTTGCTGCAGTGCTAAGGGGAGCTCTGAGAGCAGGACCACCTCTGCAGGCACAGAAAGGACACTTCTGTCCTTCTTATTTGACTGACAGTGGTTTATAATTAGCTTAAATCAGGAAATCAATTCAGAGACTTCCTTCCCTGTAGATCCAAGAGGTTAGAATGACAAAGGAATTCTGTTCTCTATAGCCAGCAGTACACAAGAAGGGAAGCGGAAAGAGGCAATGCAATTGCATCATATCTAATGGCCTTTGATGTTCACAACCAAAGTTAATATTCCGGCAGATTCAGCAGTATGATTCAAAAAATTAAGCCCCAGCTGATAAATAATAAACGTAACTCATGACATTTTCTAACATATTTAGAAATGTTAGAATCCAAGTAGCACTTTGCTGATTTACACAATGTTTATATGAACACAGCTGTAGTATGTCTCCCTGGTTTGCAAAAAAAAAAAAAAA
>VYZS01088286.1:0-15791 GCA_013400695.1 Neodrepanis coruscans | reverse complement strand
CGGGGCCGCGCCCCCTGAGTGGCGGGGCGGGGCGCGAGCGCTGCCCTCTCGGAGCGGGGGTGGCCTGGGGGCACTCGGGGTGTCGCGGCCGGACCCGCACTGTCCCCGGGGGGACCCGCAGCGTCCCCGGGGTCCCCCCGCACAGCCCCGGCAGCCGGTTCGGGCCGTGTGCCAGGGAGCACGGAGGGATCTGCGGGCCAGGAGCCCGCCCGCGCCCCGGGGAGCCGTTCGCCCTCACACCGCGGATGGTGGTCCCACAGATGAGGGGGCTGGGGGGGCTCAGGCTGGAGAAAAGGAGGCTCAGAGGTGAACTTAACGCTCTCTACAACTCCCTGACAGGAGGGTGGAGCCAGGCGGGGGTCGGTCTCTTCTCCCAGGGAACACGTGACAGGACAAGAGGACAGAGCCTTAACTTGCACCAGGAGAGGAATTTCTTCACAAAGAGGGTGATTAGACATGGGAATGGGCTGCCGGAGTCACCGTCCCTGGAGGTGTTTAAGGAAAGCCTGGACACGGCACTCAGTGCCATGGTCTGGTGTTGGGACATAGATTCGACTCGATGACCTCGGAGTTCATTTCCAACCTAATTGATTCCATAATTCTGTGATCCCTCTCAGAGCACTGAGGGGGAAGGTGCCAGGCTCTCCCTCCAAGACCTTCCCTGGCCATCCTGAGCCCCCAGTGCCAGAGAGGGGTCCTGTGAAGGGCCGACACTGATCTGTCTCTCACAGGGTTTTCACCTGCAGTGACATTTTAGTTGTGTACCCCAAAAGGTGTCTCTGCGCCTGCTGAGCTTCACCCAGAGTGTCAAGTGCTGCCCAGCCCTGCAGAAAGAAATGGATCGATGGGCCGAGGAAAAATGTGTGAGGTTCAACGAGGCCAAGTGCCAGGTCCTGCACCTGTGTCACAGCAACACCCCTCTAGTGCTACAGGCTGAGGTAAGAGTGGCTGGACAGCTGGAAAAGGACCTGGGGGTGCTGGTCAACAGCGGCTGCACCTCGAGTTCTGTGTCCACTTTTGGGCTCCTTACTGCCAGAAAGACATTGAGGGGCTGGAGCAGGTCCAGAGAAGGGCAACTGAAGGAAGGATCTGGAGCACAAGTCCAGTGAGGAGCAGCTGAGGGAGCTGGGGGGACTCAGCCTGGAGAAGAGGAGGCTCAGGAGGGACCTTCTTGCTTTCTACAACTCCCTGACAGGAGGTTGTATCCAGGTGGGAGGTTGGTCTCTGCTCCCTGGTAACAAGTGACAGGACAAGAGGAAATGGCCTCAACTAGTCCAGGGGAGGTTCAGGTTGGACATCAAGAAGAATTTCTTCATGGAAAGGGTTGTTAATCTTTGGAATGGGCTGCCCAGGAAGGTGGTGGAGTCACCATCCCTGGAGCTGTTCAAGAAACACTTGGACATGGCACGCAGTGCTCTGGTTTAGTTGGCAAGGTGGTAATGGTCAAAGGTGGGATTTGGTGATCCTGGAGGTCTTTCCCTCTGATTCTGTGATTTGTGGAAGGTGTCTGGTAATAAGTGAACAGCTTTTGCCAGGCTTGAGGTAGATCTCTGCTGCCTGGACAGGTAGGAATCCCAATAGCAAGGCCCACAGGGTTTCCTGGCAGCAGCCCAGGATTTTACATAAGCCAGGGCAGACCACTTTCTGCGCAAGTTAATTAATAAAGTGATGATGAATGATGCCTCAAAGATGTTTTGGGTTTTAAGGGAAACGTTGCCCCCAGACCCAGCCTTTCACAAGCCAAACTGAAAAGTTGATGAAACACGTGCCAACTCCTTGACTTGGCCCAAAGCACTGCAGAGAGATTCCTGCTGCTCCCTTTCATTTCTCTTCCAAAAATCAATGGAAACGGATTGCCTGCTTTGCAATGTGTAACTGTATTTTTGTCTCGGGTTAAAGAGGCAGCTGGTGAAACACTAGGGCATTCCCTGAGGAGAGTAATCCTAAACCCAGGTATGGGAAAACGCCCAAAGAGATCAGCTCTGCAGCAATCCTCCCAGCAGGGACAGCAGAGTGAGCCCTGAGTGGGCTGTAAAACCAGTATGAGAGCTGGTAAAACTGGTCTGAGAGGGAAAAAAAGGTGGCTTCAGGTAGGCAGTGTTGGTCAGGAGACCTCTCAGGCATGCAGCAGGGTGGCAGGGATGCTGAGTGACAAATGTCCCAAGGGGAGCACAGCAAAACACAGCTCTGGATTTGCACTGGAGGTGCTGCTGAAGGGGGAGAGCTGTGGAGTGCTCCTCCTGACCTCCCCTCTCAGTGGGGAGGTGGTGCTCAAGGACTGTCGGGTATTTGCCTCTGTATTTTTACCCCTCATGTTGGAAAAAAAAAAAAAAAAGACAGTCAGGAAATCCCAAAGTGTCTCTGTGAGGAACTTGGTTCAAGCCAGGAAATTCGAAGGCACAGCTTCCCTGTGAGATCCAGGTCAGCAGCCTTTTTTTACAAGCTGGCATCTGCCATTAGAGCCACTCCCATGATTTAACTCTTTGTTGCTGTTATTTAAAAGGCATTTTTAAATATAGTTTGGGGATGTCTTTGGTGTTTCGGTTTGGATTTGGATTTTTTTTCAGCCATTGGGTTCCCCTGCTTCCTGTAAATAACTTCCTGACTAGCAGGTCCCAGGAATAACTCCATAAAGTCATTGAAATGTAGCAATTCCCTCTGGTTTCACTAGGAGCAAAAGGGAATTACTCTTATTTAGACTTTTCTTTGAGCCTGACTGTCGGTGTCTGTGTGCATCATATTTCCTATTGCTGAGAGAAAGGAAAGCCTCATTTCCTTGTCTTCCAGAGGGATCAAAATCTTTATGGATGAGTGTCTGCAATGGACAAAGTAGTAGTAGGCAGTAGCATTGGCAATAGCACAACCACAGGGACTGAAATACTGGCTGATCCTTGGAAAGTCTTGTCTTTTTCCCAGGGAGGGAAAAATGACACAGGTAAAGGCTGTTAAAGATTAAATGTATGCCCACTTATGCCTATATATATAGCCCCCTACACACACAGCCCTCGCAGTGAGTGTGTCACCCAGCACCTTCAGCACCTAAGGAACAACTCCCTAATTCCTGAGCTTTAGAATATCATGAGGAGTCCTTGGAGACCCTCTAAATGAAGACCTTTTGACTGCCCATGTACATACTGAGCAGCCTCTGGCACCTGGAGATGTTTCTTTCCCGGGTTACCTTGCATTACCAGTTCCATGATCACTGTCTGCAGCCTAAGGGGAGGTTAGATGCTGTTTCCTGGAGATATCTGTGTGTTGTACCACGACAAAGATATGGGGAAAGTCTCCTACTTCTACAGCAGCAATGTGTCAGTTATCTTCTAGTAGTTAACTTCAGTAGTGCTCAGACTACTCTTCTAGTCCCTGTTAGCACAAAATGAGCTCTAAGAATTAATTTTATATAGTCCAAGTATTGACAATACTGTTATTAGTCTCCATGGCAGGGGTACAAGAGTGAAACAGGATAGATCAGCTGTAAGAGGTTTCTCTCTGTCTCCTCCAGCCAGCAGTGTGCCCCTGCCCTGCCTCCAGGCTGGAATCCTGCACTGAAGCACAGCTTATGATGGGATCAGGACAGGGCGGAGAGTCCTGATGTGCAACAGCTGCAGCCTCATGTAGCACACTTTTCCTAGGGCTGTGCTCCCTAAAAACTGCTTGTGTTTCTTCAGCTAATCTCCTCCTAAAGGAGATATGATATCTGTCTGCATTCAAAAGTGTGTGGAGCACAGCAAGGAAAGCACCTCCTGCCCAACCAGCAAACATCACCCATTCCCAGCTGGCCTGAAACTTAGGCTGCACACAAATCAGTTCCTCTGGGATAAGCTACCTCCAGCTACAAACCTTAGTGGTTATTTTACACAAAGAAACTGGTATTTTTGACAGATGTACGTTTTGTAAGACTGAATTTAGGAATCTGCTCTTATTTTCCTGTATTTTCTAGCCTCCAAAGCCAGTGACTGACCATGTCCCAGCAAGCAAAGAACTAGTTCTGATCCTGTGCAAACAGGTAAGATGCACACAAGTATTGTCTATAGATGAACAAATCCTAATGGGAATATAAGATTCTGCTCTTTTGGGTACATAAATCCTACTCAGTATAAGCTCCGAGTTTGTGACATTTATGGCTGCAGTTCCATTTACCTGTGCAAAGGCAGCTGCAGCCGTGATGCCCAGTGCTGGCACAGCCATGGAAATCATTCCAGGGTGCTCTGCATGGATCACCACGCAGGGAGACTGAAAGTTCTTCCACACAGAGCCACATGTTTAGGGAGAGTGACAGTCACCTCCCAGGCTCCATTCCTGACTGATGATGACTCATTAGGAAAATTACTTCTGCTTCCGTTCTGAGCCCGCTGCTGCCACCTAATTTCCTCTGGGTCCGTTAATCCATTCAGGAGCACAGCAATCCCAGCTAGGAACTGCCACCCTGCCTTGGAGATTGCTGCTCCAGAGGTCATCAGAGAACTTTATTAATAATCATTGCATTAACCTCCCAGCTAGCCAGTGACAGAAATGCCATTTCTCCCATTTTATAGCTGAGAAAAACGAAGCGTAGACAGATTCATCACCTGGTTACAGAGTCAATGGGAACCCTTAATGCTCCATAAATCTGAAAATTAGGCTGTCAGCAACTTCTCCTGAAGCAAACCTGCAGCAAAGCTACCCAGGAGCCCCCGTTCCTACTCATCAGGTACCCTCCCTTCCCAAAATACTGGGAGAAAGCTGGACACATCTCTCTGAATTTCAATTCCTGCAGTCAAACACAGAGACGTGGGGATCTGGAGGGGAGGGAGGATGTTTTGACAGAGGGGTAGGAACTAATTGCTCATAAAGAAACTCAAGTATGTGTCTACTCAATACCTGAAACTTGACTGTGAAAGAATATTTGGTTGTTAAAATACACAATTTAGGTTAACTCAGGCTGCAGGGACTGTTGGAGGCTTGGTTGGTTGTATTTTTTAATTTCTTTTCTAGTTTAATCATGCAGAAGCAAGTAGTGCTAGGAAGGGGGATGCTTAGTGACATCTATTATAGTTAAGATTATACAGAGTTATTAAAAAAAGGGATTTTTTTCAATACTTTATAACAACATCTTTGCCACTCACATATGGAATTTTATGCCTCAGCCTCAGGCTAACTCCAAACTGGCATAGAGATTGCAGGCAAAAATAGCTTAACCACTTTGAGAAATGAAGAATTGGGAAAACAAAATATTAACATTTGCTGCTGTGTTTTAAAAGCTCTGATCTCTTAAAGCAAAATTTAAAAAAAAAAAGGTATCTGGGAGTAGTGTCATCTTTATACTTCAAACAAACAGCTACATCATTCATCTCTTCTGGAGAGGAATTTGATTTGATTGAACTAAAATGAGGTTAAAATATTTTGGTGATTCTGAAATACTGAAATACTTTCTCCAAACTTCCCAGGCCCTACAGAGACCTGAAGAGAAATGTCCATGCAAGTGCTGTTTCAGTGTGTGTGCGCTGAGGCGAAGCTATGGAGGAGCCTGACTTCATTTCTGACCTGCAGCAGCAGAAACACCTGATTCACTGCTCAAAATGATAAAATTCCCTTTACAGTAGAGAAAAAAAAAAGATACTATCTTGATATTAAACACCACATTAGTGCACATGCCTGGAGGTAGAGTGAGGGTTCCCTTCTGGCTCATCCTTTTGCTGAGTCTTCAGTCCTGCATCAAGAGTGGGCTTTCTAGGCAAATATTGACTAAACCGTCTTGCTCTGTGTAAGCTGACCTAGAGATGGTTTCTCTCACACACAGGGTTGGCCCAGCTTTGCTGAGCTCTCTGTGCAGTGATGGGGCTCAGCTGTTCCTTACCTGCTCCCTTTGATACTCCCCAAATCTGGCCAAACACCTCCCTGCTGTTGCTCCCACTCTCAGCTAATACATCACATCTAACTGTGCTAATCATTTTAATAAAGATGATTTTGGTATCTATGTCTAGGCAGATTTCTCTCACACAAAGTATGATGACATTAATGTAATTTATGTGCCCTTGTAGTATGGAACAGGTCTATTTAGTGGATTGCAATTGGTTTCTTGAGCATTGATGTGTGCTGCTATCTCCTGAGAACACCCTCCTTTATGTTATGGACATCAAAAATCAGAGGGTCACAGAATGCCTTGGATTGAAAGGTACTTTAAAGACCACCTTTTTCCAATTCCCTCCCATGGGCAAGGACACCTTCTACTAGACCAAGTTGCTCCAAGCATTTCCAGGGATGTCACAGCTTCTCTGAGCAACCTGTGCCAGGGCCTCATCACCCTCATAAGGAAGAATTTCTTCCTAATATACAATCTAACCCTGCTCTCTATCAGTGTGAAGCCATTCCCTCTTGTCCTGTCACTACATTGTTCTCAAAGTACCTCTCCAGCTCTCTTGAAGCCCCTTCAGGCACTGGAAGGGGTCCAAGATCTCCCTGGAGCCTTCTCTTCTCCAGGCTCTTCCAGCCTCTTTCTACAGCAGAGATGCTCCAGCCTTCTGAGTATCTCTGTGGCCTCCTCTGGGCTCATCCAGCAGCTCCACATCCCTCTGATGTTGGGGTCCTCAGAGATGGATGCAGCAAATGATGTCTCATGAGAGCAGCTTAGAGACAGAAAACCCCCTCCCTCATCTACTGCCAGTGATGCAGTCCAGACACGATTGGTTTCTGGGCTGACAGTGCACATGGCAGGGTCACGTGGGACAGCTCATCCACCAAATCCTTCCNGCCGATTTCTAGTTCTACCTCATCTTTTGCTGCTCCTGGGTGGATCTGGGACCTGACACCTCTGCTGTGTCTGAGTGTTGATGGACTCTGTTGCCAGCAGCCAGCCCTGCCTGCTCAGGCCAGTCCCTTCTAGGTGAGTGCCCTGCTGGGTTGGGGCCACCCTGGGCTCTTGGCTTGTCCCCCTGTGTGGGGCAGCCCTCTGCTCCATGGCTGCTTCACCTGCCTGCTGTGTCTTTGCTAGGGTGGGTGGATAGCAGGTGACAGGGGTTAGTGCGGTAAGAATGCCCCCTAAAAGAGTCAGCTGCCAGTTTGGGATAAGATATAGATGTCTGGCAGGAGTTCTTGAAGTCATAGAATGGTTTGTGTTGGAAGGGACCTTAAAAGTCATCTCATTCCAACCTCTCTGCCATGAGCAGGGACACCTTCCACTATCCCAGGTTTCTCCAAGTCCCATCCAGTCTGGCCTTGAACACTTCAAGTTTCTCTGGGCAACCTTCACCATTCTGACCAGTATTTCACCACTCTGACAGGGAAGAATTTCTTTCTGATATCTAATCTGAATTGTTCCTCTTTCAGTTCAAAGCTATTCCCCATTATCCTGTCACCCCATTCTCTTGTCCAAAGTCCCTCTTCAGCTATTTTGGAGCCCCTTTAGAAACTGAAATGGGCTCTAAGGTCTCCCTGGATCCTTCTCCTCTCGAGATTGAATAACCACAACTCTTGTCAGCCTGCCGTCATAGGAGTTTGGGTTTGTTTCCTGGTTTCTTTTTATAAAATTAGTGCTTAAAACATAATTCTGTGACCTTGTCCCGCTATTTGAGCTTCTGCAGCCCTCTGCACTGCCACATTTGTCCTCTGTATGCTTCTGCCTCCTTAGCCCTGCAGGGCACAACTTGGGCTGTCATAGCCAAGAAGAAGCTGCTCTCACTGTTCAGCCCAGGGGGTGAGGATGCCCTCACGTCAGAGCACTCTAAAATGCTGGTTTAGCATCAGGGTGATCAGCTGGAGTAGGGACATATACCCACCAGGGAAAAGGATGGTTTGGGGAGAGAGCTGCTTCTTCTCACTACCGGCACTTGCCATCAGAGGGCAAGCTCAGCCCAGGCGAAGATGCTCCATACTCGGTTACTGCAGCTTGCTGCTTCCCAGACTCATCTCTGCCAGGTAATGACAAAGGCAAGAGGCCATTTACCGTCCCTCTCGCTGGGGACAGATCTAGCTTCCCATCTCTGCCTGCTGCCGGGAAGGGCTCGGTTCCCTCGAGAGCAAATCTCTTTGCAGGAATACCCTGGCAAGGATAGTGCTGTAAGCTCAGAGTCAGAGCAGTGCAATACAGAAGAGATTCCCTGAAAGCAGCATGTTTGGGCTTTAAGATCCCAAATACAATATAACTCCCCTCGTCCAGCAGAAATTGTATTTATAGCTGAAAATAGACTTTGAGCAGTGTGTGGGAAAGCTGTGCTGGTTGGTGCTTGCTTCCTATCCAGCATCTTGCTGCTCTCCAGAGCTGCTAGTGAGTGTGGCTGAACAAACCCAGAAAAACCAGTGCCATTAAGGTAACCTCTGTGGGAGTGCTGCCCCTCAAGTGCTTCAGATGTATCTTAGAGGAGCCAAGTGCTTTATACCACAGCAGCTCTGACCTCTCCCAGGAGCCCCATGTGCTGGCATGTGGGCCCGGCTGCCAGCCCGGGACCCTCCATGCTTTCCAAGGCGTTTGGTGAGGATTTACATCTTGCCAGCTCCCCCCTTTGCCTCTTCCAATGAATCTCGGTCTTAATCCACATCCCTCTCATAGCCAGAGTCTTCCTTTAAAGGCCTTATGCTGGAGAGCTTTTCAGAGGGGAATAATGAACCAGACGCTTTCCCGGTGTCTCTCTTTGTTTTTACAGCCGTGGGTCTCCCCCTGAGAACAGAGAGCCCTTTATACTGCATGGGGTCCCTTTACGAAAGGGGGCTTGTGAACAGAGCATCCTCCCATTGGGTACCACACCACACAGATTTTTTTTTTTTCCACCTACCCTCCTAGACATAGCCCATGTCAAAGCCCTTTCTGCCTGCAAGGGACTGAGCCAATAGCTTTAACCTTAGAGATTCATCGTGTGTGTATGTTGGATTGCTTGGTGCCATCCAGCTGCCCACCCTCTGTCTAGCTGAAAGGTAAATGAAGGGTTAACCTAGTTGTCATCATCTCCCCTGCCCGGTTGATATTTGGAGTGAAGCCACATTTTAGCCTCTAGATGGCTGATAATTGAATAAACTCTGCATCTTGAGTGAATTTAAAACCAAGACAGGAGCTTTCCTCATCAGAAGTCGATATGTTTCATCTAGCAGGGATTTTTGTCTGGAGTTAATGCTGCAGCTGCCTCTTCCAGGGGATGAGGGCATGCTTGGGAGCAGTCAATTTTTGCCTGTTTTGAGTCTTTAAATTTGGTCTTTGTGCACATAAAGGAAGTTCCTATTTCTTGCTAAAGGTGAAATCTAGGGCTACAACCTCAAATGCCCTTTAAACCATTGAGCCTTAAGTAACTTACTGATGGTTTGGTGTTGTCCAGGATTCTTGCATAGGTAACAGGGAAAGAAAAGCAGAGTTGCAAATACTGCTCAGATGCCTGACTGTGCTTAGATCATAGTGTGGATGGAGGAAAGCAATGTGATGTAGCTAATTGACATCACGGTAATTAAATGTTGGATACTCCTTGTGTACCCTGCAATAAATTGCTCTTAGTTTCAGGTGGCAAATTTTCTTATTGTCAATATAGAGGTACACTATGGACCTAGAGAAAGCTGTTTCCTGCAAAGTTGAGATTGGGGATTTATTTAGCTGTGTAAAATATATTCGCTTTGGTTCTTCTTTGTATTCATTGTTCAATGATATTCACACAAATGCCTTTGAGTCTGGGAACCAGCAGCATTTTGGCATGTGTTCATTTTGCAAAGAGGGGCATTCACACCAGAAATGCAGTTCTAGGGTTTCGTAGCCACGTGGTGGGTAGGCAGGGATGCTCTGTGCAATCTGTGCCCCATCAGAAATACCTGGCACTGCTTGTGTTTCAAACTTCACTGAGCAAAATAATTGCATGGAGCTGTTTACTGTCAATCTGCTGCCTGCATGTTATTAATAGGAGAGATGGAGTGAATAATTAGGACTAATGACTAAATTAGAGAAAGTTGTTGTCTATTCATGAATAGTTTGCAGAGAGAGGCAGCATTCAACAATTAAACCAATTGGCAAAAATGATTAATTCCTCTTTGCAAATGTGCTTTCCATTATGCTAATACATAAACACCCACACCTGGCCAATGTTGACTTCAGCTTTCCCCAGCCCCATTTGGGCACTCAAGCTGCTGTGATGTGATTGCCAGAGGTGCTGGGGATCCCCTGCCCCACTGAGCATCTCTACCTGGATTTCAGGACACAAGTGGCTCTTTGGGCTGTGAGTACATGTCACCCTTTAATGTCCCCAAGTCCTTCTCTGCAAGGCTGCTCTCAATCTGAGTTTGGGCTCCTGTGTTGGATCTGTGTTGGATGCTGGCAATCAGCTTCTGATGACTGATGAAATTTTGTTTTCAGTGGCCTTGCAAATACTGGAAACTTACTGTGTGAGTGTGGAAGAACTAACCAGCATGGGGAGACCAGGGAGCATGGGCAGTTCCACCAAAAGCCTGAGAAGACTGAGGAGAGGGTGTAGGAATAGGCTCCAAATATGTCCAAGACGGTCCCTTGAGAAAAACACAAGGAGTTTAAACTGCAGCAAAAGTTATGAAGGACTGAGGAAACAGCTTTCTGCCAGCAAAAATTAGTGAAGCAGTGGGAGATGTTGTGGGAAGTCCCTGTTCCTGGCAGCAGGATCCAATCTTGCTGCTAAAGCATCTCTGGAGGAAATGCCAAATGACGTTTGCCCTGTGAACTTGGGTGTCCCACCGGTTTCTCTCTGACTGCTGGCTGAAGGTTCCTGGTCCTTCCTCATACAGCAACTGTGGAGGATAGTGTGTGCAAGTGGACCCTGGAGACTGGGATATCCAGACAGTGGAGGAGACCTGCAAAGGTGAGCACCAAGGGGTAGGATTCACTTCATCTGGCTTCAGCCATCCAAAGCTATTTATTGCAGCAAAACTGTTGTCCAACATCCCTTAATAACCAAGGACTGAATGAAGAGATGTCTGGAGAGTCATTCATCCCATCTCAGCCAATTGTCCCAAATATCTGGGATAAATCAACCTTTGGAGTGAGCTATAGCTTGACTTTTCACTTACCAGAGAGGAAGTCTGGATGGTATTCTGGCTTCACACAACCAACCAAGCCAACCAAACTTAGAGATATCTGATGTGAGGTGAATTCAACCTGAGCATTACAGGGATTTTCCATGGAACCACCCTAGACTGCACCAGGCTGACTGATGTCAGGACACCAACCCATGTGCACCCTTCTCTCTCCTCAAGCACCCTCTGCCCACCAGCCCATTTTTGTTGAGTCTTGTTCTCACTGAGTCTGGGGCCCTGCTGAAAAAGGTCTTCCCACAAAAGTTCACTTCAAATATTTAAATCCATTTGTTTCCAGGCAGGAACCATACACAGGGTGCTCACTATCCCAGGAGCTGTTGAGCCAACTAATTTTGTGGTGGGAAAGCCTGCCAGCATGTTGAAGGCTGAGGGAATTCTGTGGAACTCGTTCAGAAAGCAAATGATTGATTCATCATCAGTGGTAGAGAACTGATTCCAGGAATTATGTGTGTGCCAAACTGAAGCCTGTTGAAGCCAGAGAAAAGGCATCCTTGAATTCAGGTCATCAGTCAGCACTGGGAAATGCATGGAGGCCCTGGTACAGGAAAACTTAACTTCCAGTGTGTGCTGAAGCCTAACTAACTTCTATTAACGTCAATGATGAAATTAAACATGAGGTCAAGATCTTAGATAAAGAGTGGTTTATGGCCTGGAGGGTTACGTGGATGAGAAGGTCAGGCCAATGATCCAGGGTATTTGATATTGAGGAATCTAATCAAGGAGCTCCTGCGTAAGCTGCCCTGTGAATCAGTGAATAATTCGGGATAACAGACACATCTGAGTAATTCGTGACCTACTGGCGGATGATTCACACAGACAGGCAACATCCATCAGTGGCATTATTCCTCACAGAGGTTTTCCTGGAAGCCTTATGGGTCTGTGGGTGGCCCCACCTCAGGGGGACTCATCCAGGGAGAAGCTGGGAGCAGCTGGGATTGTGGGCACTCATTACTGCATGGAGGAAGAGCTGTTCCTTCACCCACCAGCAGCCCAAAAGCCACAGTGATGATATGGGGCCAATATGTAGGCCCCATATCCCATCCTTGCTCAGCCACACATCTCCTATGTAACCTTTAGAGCCACTTTCCCACCTGAAGCATTGGTGTATGTGTCTGCTTTCAGCTCCCAGCATGAGTCTCTGAGATTCATCAACTATATTCTGGTGTTCACTGGGAGTCATAGTGGAACAGTCAACACCCCATATACTGGAAAATACCTATCTTGGACCTATAAAACTGGGAGTTAGAGTATAAGACTCAAAACCTGGAGAAAAGCTTTAGCATCTCTGTTCATCAAAAACAACTACTTTTCTAAGAGTAAGTACCTGCCTCCAGTGAGACACATTGCTGTGGGATAAAGGAGATGCCTATATCAGATGGGGAAGAGTTTGAGCCCAACACCATCAAATTCTTGTTTGACAGTGTATTGACAGCACTTTTTAGGAGCGTCTTTGAGATGCATTGTACTTCCACTCATCTTCATGGACCAGATGACTCCAGGCAGTGCCAGGTGCCTCAGAAGCAGGAAGTCCTCGTGCCCCTTGGGAGATGTAGTTTAGTTGTTCCACCTGGCTTCAAGGCACAAAGGAGAGAGGGAAGATGGGGTGGGAAGATGGGTAGGAAGTGAGTGTTATGGAGTGACGTGGCTGGGATGCACCTGGAGAATCAGCAAAGAGGCAAGGCACAAAGAGAGCTTCCTGAGACTCCGTCAGGAGTCCTGCATGGGCTCCAAATGCCCAAGGAAATCTACTCTGAAATAATCATGTATGGGACTAGTCATTTGCCAGAAAGTCTTAAAATAATTCCAAGTATAGCTGGAACCAGAATCTATAAAAGATAAACAAGGAGAAAGAGTGCTTTCACTGTGTTTGCATGAACAGCATCAGGGCTGGATGTCCTAGAACAAGGAAAAGAGGAAGAAATATTTTTTTCTTACCCTGGAAAGTGCAGGAATGGGAGGCAGCCTCTCAGGCTCCTGCTGGAGTTTGGCCAGCACCCCCACTAGTGCCAGGCTTTTGCTGAAGGACTTGCAGGTTTCCTGCTCACCCTCTCCTTCTACATCAGCTCAGCCTCCAATCCAGGGTTATGACATCTACAGGATGGAGAATTTTGCTTTTCCACAAAGGACTTTTGCCTTGCCATGAAGATGGGAAGCTGCTCAGAGCAGTACAGAGCTCTCCACCCTTACCCCAGCATGTGAGCATGGACCCAATTTTTGTGTGTTGTTTGTGCATCATTGGTGCTTTGGAGTCTCCTGCATGGGGAATGTGCCCTGTCCCTGCTATCTGGCATCTGCACACAAGCCCCAGTGTGGCAGGTAGCCATTGGGCAGCTTCCACTTAGCTTTGAGAGTGACTATGAAAAGAGCCTGACAAGATCAAATGCTAATAAAGAGGTTTTCTGAAGGTTGAAACTGATCTGCTCAAGGGTGTTCGTGACTGGGAGATGCCAGAAGAAACCAAATAACCAGTGCATTGTGGAGTAAATAATTGGATTTTAAATACTCTGAGAAAAAATCCTATGGAAGGGGGGAGTAGCGGGGGAATATCCTGCTGAGTGCTTGGAAAGCTGTTGGTCTTCTAAGTGTCCACTTTGCTGTAACATGTATAGAGTATCATAATCCAAAGCTACAGATAACAAGCAGGGGACTTTCTCCCCTGAATTTCTCTGTGAAGCTTCAGTGCCCACAGCATCCAGCCCCTATGGTGTCCATGGATGGTGTTTAAAACCACATCCTGCTGCTCACTTTCATACTTGGAGGGGCAGCAAGCAATCCCCCACCCCTCGTGGCTGGAGGAGCTCTGGTCATGTCCCTGGGTATCGTCCCTCCCCATAGTGGGCAGAAAGGTCCTGCCAGCAGAGGTACAGCTCCCTCCCACACAGCTGCAGCACAAAGCAGTGCCCATCTCCTTACATGAGATAGCTGTGTGTCAATATTGTCTTCTGGGGCTTGCCTCAGTGCAGTTCCACCCAAAACATCACCTCTGTAAAGAAGTTCACAGGTTGGTCCTTGCCCTTTCTGAAAGGTGGAGAGGGATGTCAATATTGCTATTCTAGGTCAGGGAGTGAGAGTTGTAGCATCAGCAGGGGAAGCTGGGAGCACAGAAGTAGTTCATTCAAGCCCTTACAGCATCTGTATCCTCACCCTGAGTGAAGATGAATGTCTGCATGAACAGCACTGATGTCACTGCACCTACAGGGCTTTATTCCTTGTGAGCATCTGTGCCCAACTGTCACAATTTTCAGTCCATGCTGGTGGGTAAAGGCTCCATCTCCACGGTTTTCTTTCTGCAGGACAGATTCTAAGCTAAAAATGGCTTCATCATTACTGGTATCCACTGCAGTTGAGCCAAGGCAGCCTGTTTCTCTGTGAGTCTGTCAGTGGGAACACAGGATCACACATCCATGATTACACAGCTCTTGGACTAGAGCTTACTCCAAACCAGGTAAGTGTGGGTCTGGCCCCAGAAAATCCATGCAGATATAGCTTTAGGAAAAGTTGCCTCAGATCATCCAGCTAAGCATCACTAGGCAGCTTGGAGACCAGAGATCCCCAGCTGTCCTCTATGTGGTCCCCATCCTTGCCATTCCCATTCTTTCTCCCCCCATTTCTTCTCTCCGCTAATGCATCCAGCACATAAAAGTGAGGTTTCTGAAAAGGTCCCTGGACCCAAAGAGACATCGGGGGGAGGGGGAGAGCAAGAAAGAGGCTTTTTGAATATTGAATTAAGGCTGTCTCCAGTATTATTGGATTCCCATAAGAAGGCAGCCAGGGAGCCCATTGCTTTAGTGTCCTATGAATATTTCATAGCTTGACTTAAGCTCTGTGAAAATAGTTTCACTGCACAAAAACACCTCTTTGGCTTGTGGCTTTCTCTTCAAGCATGTGGTTATTGTTCCTGCCCTCACACCGGCAATGAAATCAGCCTGGCTTGTGGACAAAGTCATCTGACACTACAGCAAGCTAAATTTGGCAAAACTGGGTGATCTTTTGGCACAATCTATCCAGGAATTTCCAGAAGAAAACCAGTCATAGCTGAAAACATCTTGGTGGCTCACTGAGTCAGAGTGCACCTGAGAGTCACTGCTGCAGCACATTACCTGGATCTCCATCCTAGCAGGGCAAAGGTAGAGAAGGTGTGTGGTTGGGGAGCTCATCTCGTCTCACCTTGACCTACTTGTCTGCAGAACTGGGGGCACAAGCTACGCATTCTTGGTACTCAGTTGTGGGCACTGGCCTTCAGGGGCTGGCTCTGCTTTGATTCCCCAAATTTCAGATGCTCGACTGGAGCTTCTCTGGGTAATCCAAACCATGAATTTCTTAGGCTGGAAAACTTTCCAAAATGAACAGTGTTACAAAAATTCGGTGTGTCCATCTTCTGGACAGACTGTAAACCACATTCACCAATTCTATGGAGAATCCTCATGCAAGAGCATTACTTGCCCAGTTTGCACAGATGGAAATAGTCTCAAATACCATGAAAACACCTGCTTTTCTCTCTTCAGGTCTGCTTTTTGGAAGTACTGGTGCCCTACTCCTGCCACTTCCTGCTTTTCCTCCATGACCCAGGAACTTCCTCTGATATTACCCAACTATTGAAGGTCCTGCTCAGGAATGGCAGTGGCAGGAACCTTTTTCACATTTATTAGATGAGTTCAGAGGTCTCCAGACCACAGCCCTTCACACCTCTCCTTGCTCTGCCTGACACTGTCACACAGATCCGGAGTGATTCAAGCCTAGAGAGGCCTGGCTAATTCCATTGCTTTCCTTTTTTTTTTTTT
>VYZS01088277.1:13612-31986 GCA_013400695.1 Neodrepanis coruscans | reverse complement strand
GTGCTGTGACCACTGTCCTGGGAACCTCCTATCACACTTCACTCTTACTCACTTGGGATACTACTAGATTTTTCTCCTAATTCTTCTCTTGTTTCCCAGTCTGTGTCCCTCCACTGGTTCATCCCTTCCCATAACACCAATCTCAAGTCTTCACTCTCAAAGTCCTCTGACTTCTCTGTCCATGTCCATTCCCACTAACAACCAGCCCATGACGGTGACCAATGTCCTCATACTTTCTACCACGTCTTTGGAAGTGCTCCTCAAAAAACACCAAAAAATCAACCCCATCAGTCTCTGGTAGAAATCCATCTTTGCTCCCAGCATCTGCATAATGGTCATGTTGCCACAGAACACATTGGCAAAGATCACTTTCCTGCCCCACGTTCCCATTTGCCTGAGCCCACCCATTTTCCTATGTCTTAATCTTGGAATAGCAAGTGAGGGTTTGTTGCGTGGCACAGTTTAGCCCAGCTGCAGCATCTCGTCCTATGGCAACAGAAACCAGAATAATAACAGCAAGATGATGACTCATTAAAACCAATAACCTCAATAATTAGGCTTACTTAACTTTTCCAATTGTATAAACAACTGAGGAAAAAAATCAGGATCTTATGCTTTTCCAATATTTTTCCCTACTCCAGTTTCTCACACAGAAATTGTCAGTGTTGGGCACTTGTCAAAGTCAAATTTTCTCTCTCTCTACACAACAGTAAATTCATGGAGCAAGGTGAAATGTTTGCTTTGCCCATGTTCTGTGCATGCTGAAGACTCTCCAGCACCTCTTTGCTCTGAGCAAGGAGACCAGCTGCAGCCCTGCCTTGGTGCCAACATTGTTCCAGCTGCTGTTGCTATAGGGGAAAAAAAAACTCAAAGGCAGAACTGTCCAAGTTTCAAGATCCTGAAAAAATCTGTTTAAATCAGCAGGGAGAGAGCATGGATGAAATTTCTCTCCAGATCTGATGCTCAGTGGGTGCATCTCTGCCATCCACCACTGCTACTGGTTAAAGCTGTATCCTGGTAGGACCTCTTCTCTGACGCCCATGCAACCTGCCCCTCTCTAAATAACTCTTGCCTTCCCATTGCCTGTTGTCAGAGGCAGAGGAGGAGGCTTGGAATAAGGGAAGAGCTGCCCATAGGGTTAAGAGAGGGAGTTTGTGGGACTAGAAGTCATCAGAAGTAGGACAGTACTCAGGAGAAGGCACCCGAGGGGTAGGTAACCTGGGGGCAGTGATACCAGGAGATTGGGACAACTGCCTGGTGAGATAAGGAGAAATACAGATGGCAGAGGATGGAACAGGGAAGATAAAAAGCCAGGGAGGAAGACCTGAGAGGGCTGGGATGAAAAGAGGACGAAAGGACCAAACCAGGAACAGAGGAGAGCATCAGATTCCTGGGCAGAGCCTCACACTACACTCCTGTTTCTCAGACCCTCTCCCTGCATTTCAGGTACACCAAGACCTTGTGTTCAGTTTTGTGTTTTTTTTAATTGCAAAGGATCTCAGTCCCCTGCAGCTTCCAAGCAAGCTGACAGCTGGAGTGGCCGTGGAACAAGTGCTGCCTTGGAAATGGCTGGTCTGACCCCAGCAGGTCAACTACCCTGCTGCCCCAGCACTGGGGAACTTTAGTGTAGATCAGACCTCAAGAACTTGACTGTCAAACCTTCCCTATAAACCTCACCACTCTGCAAAAAAAAACCAAACCAAATGAGTACAATAATATGGTGTTAAAAATGGAAAGTGCTTATGGAGAGAGATCAGCTGCTTTGTGAGGCAGCTGTATGTTCTGAAGTTCCTTTTGATGTAAATGTGTGAAATTACACATTTACTGCAGGATTCAAATGTAGCCATGGCAACGTGATTATCAAACAGTTGCATATGGAAGTACAAATCCATACAGGTTTCTGGTTGGTGAGATTAAACTGCCCAGAGACAGGGCTCAATGTACGCCAAGCCCAGGCCCTCTGTGCCCAAAAGGAATCAGCTCTGGCTTCTCTGCCTGGGAAAAATTCCATTTCTTTGCATCCAAATTGGCTCCATTTGAGTGGGCTGTCCACCAAGCAACTGCAGGAGGGCACTAAAGAGGCCATACCCTCATCAGAGAGGCAGAATCAAGCACTGCTACACAGGGTGACCCTGTCCTCAAGGCTGGTTTAAACAAACTCCTTTGCTCAGCTGTGCAAGGGGCAGGGAAAGTTCAGCCAGGAGCTGTGTCTCTGCAGAGTGGGTTTAAGTTACACCTGGAGCACTGTCAGGCTGTATTCATAGAGTCCCTGTGCACAAAAACAGGCTGGGCAGCCAACAGCACCCCCTCACCCACAGTGTCCTCATGTGACAGTGATCTGGTGACATCCAAAGAGGGGACAGCAAAGCTGGCATGTACTGGCTGCAAGGAGGAAAAGGCTGTGCCCTTATAGTCTCGAAACTGTGACCTTGATGGTCATTCCTTGGAAACAGGGCCCAGCCATTAATTTTCCACAGCTGTCAGTTCCAGGCTGAGCCACAGTGTCACAGCCAAGAAAAGTCAGTCACAGCCTTCTGCCTTGTCCCCTGGACATGAGGCAGGGTCCAGAACCTCACAAAGAGGTGTCTGCACATAGACTGGGCTTAGATCAGGGTCCTGGTGTGCCCAGAGTGATGTGTATCATCAGGTAGACTAGGAAACAACAGGGGAAAAGGAAAAGGGAAAGAAAAAAAATTAAAAAAGAAGGGAAAAAAAGAAAAAATAATAGGGAAAAGAAAAAGAAAATAAAATAGGGGTGGAAAAGGAACGTGCACCTCAGCACAGAAACGTACCAGTGGGAAGGAAATAAAGGTTTTAAATAGACACTAAAAGATTGGCAGAATTTGGCTGTAAATGAAAACAGAGTAGTGGAAGGGCAGAACTTTGTCCTTGTTTTGCTTTCTTTTTCCAGAGACTTGATGTGGCTCTTTCACTGAGAAACACAAAAGTAGGGCACAGTCCTCCAGCAGGCACCCGGGAGTATCCATAGCCCTGAGGTCTGGGGACCTGCAGCAAGAGCCCTGGCATCCCTCTGGGATCAGTGAAAAAGCAGGTTATCTCCACAAAGACATGGTGAGCAGCTTAGTGGGATACCTAAAACATCTGATGGCAATGTCCCTGGGTGGTCATATAGGAATTCACAGGGTGGCTTCCTTGGTAGGACGTTCCAATAGTTAATTAACCTCTGATCCTGATTACCAGCAGGAACACCTCTTGTTTCCATCTCCAGCAAATACCTCTTGTAGTGCTTTGCCTAATAGATTAGACAGCCTGTTCACACCTGGCACCTTCTTCTGCCACAGGTATTTCTGGACAAAATCTCTTCTCACCTTCCCTCTTGCCTAGCCAACATCCCACAGCTCCACCACACTCTTGTTTCCAAACCTGTGAAGTCTCAGATGAACCATCTTCCTCGATTTCTTTCTCTGCAGTGTGAGGTTTTGCAGCAGAACCCCTTCACCATTTCTCAGAGACTATTTTGAATAGTGCTGTTTCACAGGAATTTCCGGCTTGAAAAAAATATAGGCTGTCATCACTAAAGATGGACCTTTCTTGGTAAACATGAGGCTTTGATTTTAAAGGTTACAAATATTGCTTCTTAATTAAAAAAAAAAATTATGTCTCCAAGCAGATTTAGAAAATGAGGAAAAACTATTGCTGTGATAATTGCTGTCACCCAGACAATTTTCAGATCAGCTCCTGCCCGTGGCCACACAAATACAGGTCATGCATGTGGAATTGGCATGCCAGGCTGTGGCAGATTAAGTATCAGATTTTTGGTCAGCCGTGAATTATCACTAAAATAAAGGCATCCCAGCCCTGCTGTTGGTGCTGCCTGGTGCAATGTCTGGAGTCCTGTGACATGGGCTATGCTGCCTCGGCATCTGCTCCCCAGATTTGGCCTCTGCTCCTTGAGAAAATGGACCAAACCCTTCCATGGGGGCAGGCGAAGCTGTTGCCCGCATCTCCTCTTCCCATCACTGCAGTTCATCTCTATGCTATATTAGCATTCTGGAGAGCACTAATGGGTCTGAAGTGGCTTAGAGCCATTTTCTTTATTGCTGGATTAGTGCTGGGAGGGTATGAAACTGCCGGCACTCGGCTCCGAGCTCGTCAAGAGCTTTCTGGTCCGAGCAGACACAAGTGCTCAGAGCCCCGGCCTACCTCACACAGCCCAGTTAACTGCTTTTATGAATGGAGTTAAAAACAACACACGCCGTGAAGCTGTTGCTAAGAAGCTTTTTTTTTTTTTTTTCCTGATGTCCTGACTAATCCAGCCAATATAAGCTCCAAAGCTCCGGAGCAGCACACAGCCCTGAAAGCAAGGAAGTGAGCAGGAAAAGCAAAGCACAGGTTCCCTATCTGTTCCCTGCCTGCCTTTAGCTGAGCAATTATATAACTCCCAGATCTGTGATTATTCCTGGCAAGGTTTGTTCATCTCATGGGAGACTTTTGGAACAACACCGTGCTTTTGTAGGGAGTGTCAACCACCAGGCGAACGTGCCTTCCAGATCTGATTTTTTTTTTTAAATATGTAAGTAATTGTTTCTTTACAGATCGGTCTTTGCCGTTTAATGACTCACATTTCTACCTTGTCAGCTTTCAGCACGGGCCCTGCCCTCCCTCCCAGTGCTACAATACTCCCAGATCTCACCCACGGTGCCAGGTCACCCAGGGTGAAATCCTGAAGGATGAGAATCCATTTTGTTGGCGTCCTGTCCAGATGTTCTGCTTTGTGGGGGCTGCTTTTGGGGGGCTACAGAAACTACAGGCACAGCAGTCAGAGGGCATAAAACTGAGGAGCAAACCTGCCTCTAAAACATTCAAATACACATTTGGCCATGGTTCATTTTTTGGACAAACTCAGATGCATTTTCATAGAGACAGTGACAGAATCTTATCCCCAGCACTGCTGCTGTGCCAAGGGTCTCATTCTCATTCCAGCCCCTCACGGTGCAAACGTGCTTTCTGAAATAAATAGGAAGAAAGCTTCAACATCCCTAAAACTAATTCTTTAGCTTTAAGCTCAGTGCAACATAACTACACCTTTTTAAGAGGTGGTTTTTTTTCTGTAACTTCTGCCCCTTTACCACTCTTTGAAAAATGTATTCAACATGAGGCAGGGAGCAATTATGGAAAATTTCAGGCTGGATATTTAAGCATGGCCAACTTGTAAAGTAATTGGAAACACAGAAAGGAAAATGTTTGGCAACATGGGATAAAAGGTGCTGTGTAAGTGGAGGATTTTTTCTTATTACAAACTCTCCTCTGATATGTTAATTGTGTTTGGCCTGATCCCTTGACAGTTCATTAATTTTTGTCCAATTGCAGGCTGTGAGGGCAGATAAATTTCAGCCTATTATGGGAACACCCTAGAAGTTTGTATAGAAAGGAAACTGTCTGTTTCCTGTATCATCCTTCTGGGGATCTTGAAAGAGTTCACAAAAGCCACTTAAGCAAACTTTCTTTGCTGGATAACGGAAGGAAAGGAAACTGTGAACAAGCAAACAACACTCAATTCCATGAGACAAGAGATACTCATAGGTCATTTGAGAGAAAGTGAAGTCCATGAAAGCAACACACACACACAGGGAAGATATTTTGTACTCTGAAAATAACAGGAATTTCTGAACCTATGCACTATTTCTGATTTATTAAAAGGTAAATCCTGCAAACTGCCAGTGAGACAGGTGATGGAATGTCTGTCCCTCTAAGGCATGAAATCTTTCTGAAGCTTTTTGTGGTTCAAGTAATATATCAAGGGCTGAGTTGGAGATGGTCATGGATCAGCTGAACAGCTTTGCTTTCTTCCTGTCATTAACAACACGGCTGCCAGGGCACTGCAACAAACAGCTCTGTGGTTTTTTCACCTACAGATGGAAGGCAAAGGTCTGAACAGCTGTCAGCTTTCCTAGGGCTGGATTCAAGTGTGGAATTCAGGTGGGGAGCTGAGAGGGCTGGGGCAAAACATGGCATTGTGTGTGAACATGCTTCCAAGCCCAGAAAATATTGTGGACTCCAATTTATAGGCTTGTTCTTGTTGCTGAATTTTATGCCAGGTTTCTAAGTACATTGGTCCAACAGTGTGCCCCATTTCCTGAGAAGTTTTAAATGTCTTGGTTTCAGCTGCATTTCAGAGGGAGATCAAAACCAGAGTGGATGAAATGCTTCAAGTTTGTTAAAATAAGCTCATGGAGGAGGAGATTTGCAAGTAGCTCATCTGCAATATGGGTTTTGTGGTATTTGATGTGAGTAAATCCACATGTTAGAGAGTCCTTTCATCTGTTTAAACCACAAGAAAACAGTTGAAGTTTGCAGTCAACAGCAAGGCACGGACCTGTAGGAAGAAATGGTTTGGGGAAATACTTGGTTAGCATTAAGCTCCCAGTTAGGAGGAAACAAACTGTATTTCAGCTCAGTTCAGTGTCCCATAGTCCCTGAATACTTCTCTGAACTTCTCAAGCCACATTCCAAACACAGACTCACAGACCACACTGAGAGCTCATGGGGAACAGTGTTGCTTGTCAGGAGTCAAAAAATAAGTCCCTTTTCATGTGTTTGTTGGGCATCTCAAAAGGGAGGTGAAAAACAGAGTGAACTGTGGCACCTGCAGGTCTCCAGTTTGATCAATAAGAAAAAACAAAAGGTGATTAGTGTCTGTACTGTACTTGTATCACTGGAGAGAGGATTTCTGCCTCCAAGGACACTGACTGGCAATTTTTGAAAGACATTTAACAAAATACCAATTGTGAATACATATTTTCTGGCAGACTCTGCAACATATGCTCCTGGTCTGACCAAAACCACTAATAGGGGAGAAAAAAGAGCAAGGAAAATATATTACATTTTTGCCAGCTGGAAAAAAATCATTTTATTCAAATTTGGAGAAACCCACTCAGTCCAGTTCTTGTTTAATTGGGACTGAGGAGGGCCTTTTCTTGCAGAAATATAGATGATTAGTTGACAGGAAAAATCCAAACTCCTCAAAAACATTTCTCCTGGTCTCTTCTCAAAGTTATCTGCAGCAACAGTGCTTCCCTGGGGAGCTTGTTAAACCTACCAAACAACCTTATAGCTAAGAACTTTCTCTCCTCTCACTTTTATGAACAACTTTATCTTGAGCCATAACCTCTTGAGTCCGCTCTGGAGGTTGCAAATAATCTCCAGTCAAATCATCTGTTTTCTTTCTGTGCTCTGGCCCAGGTGAGGACTAAGACATCCCCATGGAGAGCATCCATCTGACCAGCATTAATACACCATCAGTCCAAAGAAACAGGCTGAAACCCATTGAAGGAGAAAGGTTCTTTATTCCTATTCTGAAAGTAACACAAAACTTTTGGTCCTACTAAAGCAGCTCTTGGTCTTTGAGGTGCTTGATTCAGGAGCTCAGTTGCCAGGCTCCTGTTATTAAACATGTAAATGAGCTGCTGAACCAATAGGATTGCACAAGGAAGAAGAGCAGAAGGAGAGCATTAAAATGTTCCCGTTCTTTTTGGTGTTGTCACAGCGTTCATCCACACAGCTCTACAAAAAAAGTAGTGCCACCTCCAGATCCCCCTCCAGCAGGTTGTGTTGTAGCCCTGAGAAGATCTAGGAAGTGTTTGAGGAAGATGATGAAATTGGAACTAGAAAATGCAGCTGGTTTTATAGGGGTCAAAAGTGAGAGCTGGAGGGTGACTTGTTCTACGAAAGGGCCTGACCATGACCTGCCAGCTGAGACAGGCTCAAACAAGGTGTAGGACTGTCACGAGTCAATGTGTGAGGTGTATTCAACAGGAAACTACTCATTTTTTTTAGAGTTTCCCACCGAATCAACTAGATGAACTGACTCATTCCAAGCCTAAACTCCTATAATTCTTCAGGCAGAGTTCTGGGATCCCATGTGCATTGCTATGTATTTGTCCCTCAAAAAAGTCTGCAAATTGCATTAACTATCCTGAATTCCAAAATACTTCTGTCTAGTAGAGTCATTTATGGAGAGCATTGTACTTGTGTGGGCCTTCGTAAGTGCCTCCGTGGAGTTCATTGAGCATTTGGACAATGCTCCAAGTCATATGGTTTAGTTTTAGGTCCTGCAAGGAACAGGGAGTTGGACTCAATGATCGTTACGTGTGCCTTCCAACTTTAGGGGATCAGCAGATGAAAAGGGAAGAGAAAGTTCCTCCTTTGGGGAACAAATAGCTTTAAAATTATTTAAGCTCTAAATTGCAAATAGAGCCCAAGAAGAGCAGCGTGAATTATCCACACTGTGCTTCAGATAGAGGGGCTTCCCCACTCCAACACTGCGTGAAAATTGATGATTGGGGTGATACTCAGTTCTAGGAAAAGGGAAAAAATGTTGAACACAATTAACTCAAAACAACGTTTTGAGCTAATTCCAAAAATTGTGAATTTTTCAGTTTACACTAAACTTTTTGGAGAAGCAGAGAGAGTGATTAAAAGAATCCTAGAAAAAAAATCTTGCTATTTTGCAAGAGATTTTAATTTTCACTACAATCAACTTTGGCATTTTATTTTTTCCTCAAAGTTTAAAATTACTTTCATATGAAACACTTCAGGGTCTGCAGCTGTTTCGTTCTTTGGTTGTATTTGGAAATTCAGGCAATTAGAATAAAAAGTATGCAGCCAATTCAGTTTCTCAGTCACAACTAAAACAGCCTGCTTGAGGTTATTCTTGAAACTTGTGTTGCTTAAGTCATTTAAATAGATTTCTATTTCAGAAACAACACGAGAGCCAACAATTTCACAATTAAAAGCTCGAGGGCTACAAAACTTGGCTTCAACTAAGACTCTTAACATTGTTTTTCATTATCTTAATCACTAGTTTCTTTACATACTAATTTTCTATCCCGTTGCCAACCAGTGCCAATCCAACTCACTTTTCCATCACCCAGGTGAGTGTTACTCATGTTTTCATGGAAATGAAAAAAAAAAACAAACCTGAATACAGCCAGCACAACAGTGTCTATTTTTGCGACCGCTCGCGGACCTCTGTCAACACTGAGTCACAGCTGCACAAGCCACTGGCTCAGGTGTAGTTCCTGAATCGTTCCCGAGGATTTTCCAAAAATACGGAGAATGCTGATAGTTTTCCAGATTCAGCTTTGATGACACAAGGCTAAACAACTTGTTTATGCTGGGACCCAGAATATTGCAAACACCAATTATGTATGTGACCGATTGGGCAAGGGAAGAGATGAGATAAATCACAGCACGTGGTTGTAACAGGCCTTAGCAGAACAAAGAGTAAAGCCAGTCCTCCAGGAAGGCTACAGAGCTTTCAGGTCCCACCTGGTGATCAAAACAGATGTGCCCAGTAACACCTGCATAGTTTGAATCCAGCTGGAGCCATAAGGCTGCAAAACAAGCAGGCAGTGTGAACAGGGATAAATGCTCACCTAACTAGAGGTCATCATTTAGTCTATAGCTATAAACTAAACATTTGTGTTGTGATCAGATAAAATGCAGCATTTTGTTCTGCTTTGGGCTAGCCTAACTGGTTAACAACTACTAATTAATCCACAAAACATTATGTTGTTATGAGAAAGCATTAGTAACCAAGAATCATAGAATGGTTTGGTTGGGCAGGGACCTTCAAGGCCACCTAATTCAAGCCTCCTGCCATGGGCAGGGACCACCAAACCAGGTTGCTTCGAGCCCCATTCAGCCTGGCCTTGAACACTTCCAGGGATGGGGCATACACAGTTTCTCCAGGCAACCTGTGCCAGGGCCTCACTACCCTCTGCATAAAGAATTCCTTGCTAATATCTAATCTAAATCTCCCCTCTCTTAGATTAAAGCTATTCCCCCTTGTGTTACCACTTTCTGCCTGACTTCTGTATATAAAAGTCCCTGCCCATCTTTTTTATAAGCTTCCATTAAGTGCTGAAAGGCCACAAGATCTCTCAGGTGAAAGCTCAGTAAATTTGACTCTATGGCAGGTGGCAGGAGCCTGTGCAGACAGAAAACTAACTGCTCTTTTTTAGCCATTCACCATTGCAAACTGCCAGTAACACCAGTGAGCTTTCACCAGGGTAAGGCTGACATGAATGAAGTCACTTGAAAATCATCTCAGACTTAAACAGCCTCCTGTACTTCAGGCTTTGGTTCAGAATTTTGGTTATTTGCACATACAAGATAATGAAAATGTATCCATTTTTCAATAAAAATGGAGCAATCAAAATACAAATATATCCCTGTGCAGCAATGGAAACTTCATAAACATTACAATCATGGTTTCATGAGGCAGCTCAGAAGGAAAACTGACTAATCTCAACTCATTGCCCAAGTAGATGGAAACAGAATGAGTAAATAGGATTAAAAAAAAAAGAGAGAGATTCTGGTCTCTCCATGGCAATGGAAGCACTGACTGAACTGTGCAAGCCCTGCAGTCCTCAAGTGCTGTCTAGCAACATCTTAACTGCTCTTGGCACTTGAGGACTGAAAGCCACAGTTCTTGAATGACTTGTCACCTATAAACTGCTCTGTAGCTTAATTCCTCACCGTTTTATTGTGAAGATAATTACAGACCATATAAACTCAAGAGGCAAGATAATTTTTGCAGCCATTAATACCAGTTTTTATCTGTGCAAACCAAGAAAATAATGACAGGAAACTCATTCTTCAACGCATGAACTCATGATGAGCCCTCACAAGTGGCAGCAGCAGCAAACCCCATCTAATAGCCTGTAAGAGCACCTTGGGATGTAACTGCGACTGTGAGCTGTTTTTTTTCCATACGGGAATGATATGGATAGCTACTGCTTTTAGAATCCTAGAGTCATTTCAGTTGGAAAAGACCTTTAAGATCATAAAATTCAAACATTAAACCTGCACTGCCAAGTCCACCATTACACCATGTCCTCAAGTGCCACACCTACACATTGTTTAAATCCCTTCAGGGATGTAACTCCATCACTTTCCTGGGCAGCCTGTGCCAATGTTTGATCACTCTTCCCATGAAGACATTTTTCCTAAACTCCAATCTAAACATTCACAGTGAAATTTGAGTCCATTTCCTCTCATCCTATCCTTGTTACCTGGAAGAACCAAACAACTCCCACATGGCTCTGACCGCCTTTCAGGTGGTTGTACAGAGTGATAAGATCCCTTTAAACCCCCTGTTCCCTAAGCTGTTCCTCATCAGACTTGTGCTCCACTCCCTTCCCATCTCCACTGCCTTTCTCTGGACAAGCTCCAGCATCTCAACATCTTTCTTGCCATGAAGGGCCCAAACCTGAGCACAGGATTCGAGGTGCTGCCCCACCAGTGCTGAGCACAGAGGGGACTCCAGGTTCCAGTGCTGGAGGAAGGCAAAGAGACCCTACACCCGCACCATTCTGTTTGCTCAGGACTGTTGACATTGCTCTGGGGTGACATGAACCAACTGGCTCCACACCGGTGGACTTCGGGCTGGTGACAGAGCTAAAGGCTAAGTCACACTCTATACCTGCTGGTCCTGTTGGAAGCCATTTGGCTCTCAGAATTCAACATCAGTTTTGGCTACCACAGTCAACCTGAACTGACCTGAAAATATCTCTCTTTGGGTCCCAGTGAAAAATTCTCACAGTCTCTTGCTGTTCATAAAACCATCTTAAAACTTGTCTCTGTCAGACAAAATATCTTTGGTTGACTTGCCACAAGTCCGCATCCGAAAAAAACAGAAGCATCCCAATGTCTTTAGGGGAGAAAAATAGGCTTTAAGGGACATAGGTTATTTTACACAGCCCTCAAAGTTCCAGCGTAATGACAGAGCGGCTTTGGGGAGGGTGGGGAGAAGGGTAAACAGCAGTTTCAAACCCAGAGCCCCATCAGATATCTCACCCTTGGTGAGAGATATCCCGGGGCCAAGTTACAGGCCAAATGTGTAAAAGTTGAGACTCATTTTTCATGTCCTGTTTACAAGTTTCCCGCCTAGGAGACCTCACCTGGGCTTTTGGGTGCTCAGATTTGCCTCAGGCATAGCCTCGGGTTTCCCAAACCCACGGCCACTCCCAATTAGGAGACACCTCAGAGAAAGGGCTGTGTCAAACATCATTAAATCCAAAAACAAGTCAAAACAATTGCGAAGGCTTCTGTCCATCCAGATGAAAAACTATCTTTTTTTTTTTTTTTTTAAGTAACAGCTTTGAAAGGATTGACGAGCAGCAGCGGTCTCAGGAGGTTTGGATAATCTAGGAATCCCGCGTTTCATATAAAGCAATTCACATTAGATCTGAACGCTGGCAAACAGTCAGCTAAATCCATTATCGCATGATAATGCTCAAACATTTCATTAATTCCTAACCAGCTGTCCTCTGCTCCCTTACCCCTTTCATCATACAAACATTTCTTTAACTGTCTGAGGGAGGGGAGAGGGAGGATCAGACACAGCCTCGTAAAATTCCTTCACCCGCTTGGCCTGCGGCAAGTTATTCCTTTTGACACGCGTGTAAAATATTATTGGGGGTGGTGTTTGTTTGGCTTGGCTGGACGGTGAGTTTTCATAACAATNGAGCTTTCAGGTCCCACCTGGTGATCAAAACAGATGTGCCCAGTAACACCTGCATAGTTTGAATCCAGCTGGAGCCATAAGGCTGCAAAACAAGCAGGCAGTGTGAACAGGGATAAATGCTCACCTAACTAGAGGTCATCATTTAGTCTATAGCTATAAACTAAACATTTGTGTTGTGATCAGATAAAATGCAGCATTTTGTTCTGCTTTGGGCTAGCCTAACTGGTTAACAACTACTAATTAATCCACAAAACATTATGTTGTTATGAGAAAGCATTAGTAACCAAGAATCATAGAATGGTTTGGTTGGGAAGGGACCTTCAAGGCCACCTAATTCAAGCCTCCTGCCATGGGCAGGGACCACCAAACCAGGTTGCTTCGAGCCCCATTCAGCCTGGCCTTGAACACTTCCAGGGATGGGGCATACACAGTTTCTCCAGGCAACCTGTGCCAGGGCCTCACTACCCTCTGCATAAAGAATTCCTTGCTAATATCTAATCTAAATCTCCCCTCTCTTAGATTAAAGCTATTCCCCCTTGTGTTACCACTTTCTGCCTGACTTCTGTATATAAAAGTCCCTGCCCATCTTTTTTATAAGCTTCCATTAAGTGCTGAAAGGCCACAAGATCTCTCAGGTGAAAGCTCAGTAAATTTGACTCTATGGCAGGTGGCAGGAGCCTGTGCAGACAGAAAACTAACTGCTCTTTTTTAGCCATTCACCATTGCAAACTGCCAGTAACACCAGTGAGCTTTCACCAGGGTAAGGCTGACATGAATGAAGTCACTTGAAAATCATCTCAGACTTAAACAGCCTCCTGTACTTCAGGCTTTGGTTCAGAATTTTGGTTATTTGCACATACAAGATAATGAAAATGTATCCATTTTTCAATAAAAATGGAGCAATCAAAATACAAATATATCCCTGTGCAGCAATGGAAACTTCATAAACATTACAATCATGGTTTCATGAGGCAGCTCAGAAGGAAAACTGACTAATCTCAACTCATTGCCCAAGTAGATGGAAACAGAATGAGTAAATAGGATTAAAAAAAAAAGAGAGAGATTCTGGTCTCTCCATGGCAATGGAAGCACTGACTGAACTGTGCAAGCCCTGCAGTCCTCAAGTGCTGTCTAGCAACATCTTAACTGCTCTTGGCACTTGAGGACTGAAAGCCACAGTTCTTGAATGACTTGTCACCTATAAACTGCTCTGTAGCTTAATTCCTCACCGTTTTATTGTGAAGATAATTACAGACCATATAAACTCAAGAGGCAAGATAATTTTTGCAGCCATTAATACCAGTTTTTATCTGTGCAAACCAGGAAAATAATGACAGGAAACTCATTCTTCAACGCATGAACTCATGATGAGCACTCACAAGTGGCAGCAGCAGCAAACCCCATCTAATAGCCTGTAAGAGCACCTTGGGATGTAACTGCGACTGTGAGCTGTTTTTTTTCCATACGGGAATGATATGGATAGCTACTGCTTTTAGAATCCTAGAGTCATTTCAGTTGGAAAAGACCTTTAAGATCCTAAAATTCAAACATTAAACCTGCACTGCCAAGTCCACCATTACACCATGTCCTCAAGTGCCACACCTACACATTGTTTAAATCCCTTCAGGGATGTAACTCCATCACTTTCCTGGGCAGCCTGTGCCAATGTTTGATCACTCTTCCCATGAAGACATTTTTCCTAAACTCCAATCTAAACATTCACAGTGAAATTTGAGTCCATTTCCTCTCATCCTATCCTTGTTACCTGGAAGAACCAAACAACTCCCACATGGCTCTGACCGCCTTTCAGGTGGTTGTACAGAGTGATAAGATCCCTTTAAACCCCCTGTTCCCTAAGCTGTTCCTCATCAGACTTGTGCTCCACTCCCTTCCCATCTCCACTGCCTTTCTCTGGACAAGCTCCAGCATCTCAACATCTTTCTTGCCATGAAGGGCCCAAACCTGAGCACAGGATTCGAGGTGCTGCCCCACCAGTGCTGAGCACAGAGGGGACTCCAGGTTCCAGTGCTGGAGGAAGGCAAAGAGACCCTACACCCGCACCATTCTGTTTGCTCAGGACTGTTGACATTGCTCTGGGGTGACATGAACCAACTGGCTCCACACCGGTGGACTTCGGGCTGGTGACAGAGCTAAAGGCTAAGTCACACTCTATACCTGCTGGTCCTGTTGGAAGCCATTTGGCTCTCAGAATTCAACATCAGTTTTGGCTACCACAGTCAACCTGAACTGACCTGNTTTTTTTTTTTTTTTTAAGTAACAGCTTTGAAAGGATTGACGAGCAGCAGCGGTCTCAGGAGGTTTGGATAATCTAGGAATCCCGCGTTTCATATAAAGCAATTCACATTAGATCTGAACGCTGGCAAACAGTCAGCTAAATCCATTATCGCATGATAATGCTCAAACATTTCATTAATTCCTAACCAGCTGTCCTCTGCTCCCTTACCCCTTTCATCATACAAACATTTCTTTAACTGTCTGAGGGAGGGGAGAGGGAGGATCAGACACAGCCTCGTAAAATTCCTTCACCCGCTTGGCCTGCGGCAAGTTATTCCTTTTGACACGCGTGTAAAATATTATTGGGGGTGGTGTTTGTTTGGCTTGGCTGGACGGTGAGTTTTCATAACAATTTGGTGAGCCAAGTACCTGTGAAATGGAGTACGGAGAACTCACGGCAGCTTGTTGATGGTCCTGCCGTCTGCTTAATTAACATACCTCGTTAAGTGGGGAAGACCCCTCACTCCAGAGTCTATGCCAAGACGCAAGGCAAGGCATTTCGAGAAGGATGGTGGTCTCCAGTTTTCTGAGGTCCCGTGGATTACTTCTTTTTTAAAGTTCTCGGGTACTCCATGCCAAACAAACCAGGTTAAACGAGGGATCGGTACCTTGGGGACTTCTCCAAATATGTGACTCACAAAGTGGATACGTGCATAATAAGAGCCAGAGCGAAATTTTAAGGTGACTTCTGGGTGGTTTTTTTTAGAGAAAGCTCTCCCTGAAGTGCCTCAAATTGCTATACATTGCCTGAGGATGCTCCAAGAAACGGGATTCATCAACACCCTGCTGAGGAGAGGCAGACCCTCATCCACACTGGAGAGTGGAGAGCGTCTCCGGCCCATCTCTAAAACATAATTCAGGGGCTTTTCTTCCAGTCCTTCTCCCAGGCAAACATAGCACACGCCTGGACAGCACATCAGTCTCCTGACTGACACTCATATCTCCCCTGCCAAGACATGAGAATGCGTTTATTTATTATGGGTTAAATATTTGGAGTTGAGTAAGAACCTTAGAGGGAAAAGGTGGGTCTGCTTCCTTGGGTATTTTTTTCCACCCCCTCACTCTCATTACAAAAAAAAATGGATTTTTTAAAACTAAAACGTTTGCTTTATGGAAAATTACTCTTTCTGACTCTAGGCTGAGCTAAGGGCTGACAGTTAACAGCTCTTGAGTGAAAATAACATAAGGAAATAAAATGGCAAAATATCTGGACACATCTGGACATGTCTGGACATTGCTGGAACAGGTCTAAAATGTGAGGCTGAGGTAAGGATCACACTTCACCACAACTCCAGGCAACAAAGGGGCTAACAGAAAAAGTACTTCTAAATTCTTTTCAGGTATTTTAAAGCAGAGTGTCAAAACATCAGGTAGTCCAGGCTGCCACAAGTCTATGGGTAACAAGAAGCACACCTTAGAAGTTGTAACTAGATCCTGAGATCTCTTCTCAAGGCTTTCAGGTGTGTTGGCGTCTCATAGAGCTCCCACCAATATCATTGAAGTCTTTTCTCTTACCACGAAGTCATTGGGCTTTTTTACTTCTATAAATATAGGTATATTTTGTTTCTTCCATGTAATAAACTGTATTGTTTTATTAAGTGATATCACAGCTGTGATACAATGGATGTTCTACTGTCACGAGTAGGTGTTACACTGGGTTGTCATCAGTGTGGTAGCTTTATCTTTACCATTTGGCTAATTAGGATAATTATTTTGTCACTTTTTTGTATCTAAACACCAGTAGCATGTCTTAAAAACCATCATTCTTTTGGGAATCCTCACCAAAGGATGGTTAATTTAGGGCGTTGTGCATGACTGTGGTCATGCAAGCTTTTCAGCCCTCAGTTTGAATTAGCCTAGAAATAAATGTGTATTGATCACAGCATTGTAGAATAAAATATTAATGTCTTTTTTTTGTTTCTTTAGGGCTTGTAATAGTGTCTCTTTGTTAGACTCAAGATTCATCTTGAGTTTTAATAGGGCGTAGATGTGTACAGTTCTTCCATTTTCCCTTCTGTGGTTTTCCTTTTCTGAAGTCTGGTATGCTTCGTGGTTTATTTATTCATGAGCTACAGAGAAAGAAGTTCACCATAAAAAAAAAAAAATTGTTTTGGAATATATACTTAACTGCATGTCAAGAAACAAAAAACAATTACGCTTACGCAATGTAACGTGCATTTTGACATGCTGCTCGCACGCTGCTTTATGCACCCCCAGTTTATGTAAGTAATGAAAATTAAACATCATGCTACCATGCCCAATGCAGTCAGCACAATTAAGGCTATGAGATGTTAATTGGGACTAAAAAAACACACACCAGTACTAGAAAAACCCGTGCTCTCTCATGGGAAGTTTGCAGTGCAGCAGAACTACGGGGAACGAAGCGTTTGAACGTCCTGAGGGTTGCTGGGTGCTGCGTGTTGAGGGTTGTGCTCCACAGACGTGACAATTACGTGACAAATGGCACGTGTCACCCTCACCACGGTGGCCTGGCACACACATCCCATCGCAGTGCTGGGCTGGACATGAGGAGAGGCAGTTCACTGCCTCTGGAGAGCAGCAGGAGCAATGTGGGGAGGCAGGGATGGACCTTGCCCATGGCCAGGCAAGAAGGATGATTTGGGGTGAGCATGTTTGCAGTATATCAGGTAGAGAACAGCACCTGCTCCTGGTGCTTTCCAAGATCTTGGTTTTTGGAGCTGTGCTTGGCACAGCTTTGACTGACAGGAGTGAAGGGACCCTGCATTGTGTTTCTCTGCAAATGCCCATGACAGGGACAGCACAGGTGGAAGCCTCCACCTGCCCTCAGGTTGCCACTCTTTCCAACCAAGAAACACCTCTTGAATCCTTGAGCCAATCCAAGAGAATAGCCTAAAGCTGCTTCAGGAGAGGTTTAGGTTGGAGATTAGGCTCTTCACCCAGAAGGCAGTCAGGCAAGGGGAACAGGCTCATCATGGACATACCAAACACGACAGAAGCTCAAGGACATGGCGGGACTCTTTGGGGTGGTCAGGGTTGGGCTCCATGGCCTTTGTGAACGTTCTGTGACACCTCCCCGGACACCTCCCGCCCCGGCTCCCCTCAGGTGGGCGCCTCTGCCACAACCCCCGGGGGGACCCCAAAGCCCGTTCCCCCAGCAACCGGCCCCACCCCATCGAGGCCACGCCCCCTCATTACATATTCATTACTCGGTCGATATATGCATGCACAGAGGTCACGCCCCTTCATTGCATATTCATCATTCACACATACAGTTCTACTAGCAGGTCACGCCCCCGCATTGCATATTCATCATCCACCCATACAACCCTATGTTGAAGACACACCCCTTCATTGCATATTCATCAGCCATACTCATAAGGGTCTACGATGAGGCCACGCCCCCTCATTGCCTATTCATCCCCCACCCGCGGTACAGCCCTATGGGTTGTCATGCCCCCTCATACATATTCATCAATCGACCCCCATAGAGCCCTGCATGATGGCCACGCCCCCTCATTACATATTCATCAGCCGAGCCCACAGATTCCTGTGAGTTGGCCGCGCTCCCTCATTGCATATTCATCACCCACCCCCATACACCCCC
>VYZS01088265.1:0-17728 GCA_013400695.1 Neodrepanis coruscans | reverse complement strand
TAGCAAAAAATATTGTCTGAAGAGTAGCAGCCTTACTTTACAGGAGGTCGCAAAAGTAGGTAAGATCCATGGAAAACTTAATGGATTCATAAAGGCTTATACGGATTCATTCTATGTAGGGTTTAAAATACAAGAGGAAACATCACTGAGTTCTGCAATGAGTGGTGGTAGCAGTGGGGATGATGATACAAATTACATAGTCAGGATTTTTTGTATAAAACAGAAAGGAAAACTAGTTAAGTGGTTGACCAAAAACAAACCTAGGAATATGACCAGCTCTACCACACATGCAAAACCCTTCCACATAAAAATCCAACCAATGCTAAATGTTTTCTAATGTACAAATGATTGTACACAGTATTTATAATAACGCAGTGCACTTAGGAGAAACAGACCTACTGCATTTATACCCACTTTGCTGTAAGGAGACATTAATCATTTTCACACAGATGTATGTACATGCTGCAGACATATTAATGCAGCTGGAAGGGGGTATATTAAACTGTTTACATCAACTCAGTGTTTTACAGCACTAGCTCGAGCTTCAATATATTCAGTCTTACCCTGGAATATATCTTCGTTCTCTATTTGAGTTGTGAATTAATGTTGTTGGCTCCGTTTAGCAATGCTTAATGCTTATGCTGCAAGCATTATGCAAATAAAATAAGAGTAATGAAGCTACATTAGGACCTTAGTTCCCCTTCATGGCATGGCAGACAATGGAACAAGGCTTTTGTAGCTCTATGCATCTCGGTCTCTGAGTTTTATCAAATTAGGTGACTTGGTCCTATAGTGTTTAGCCCTCTCGTATCCTAGTAAAACACCTACGGATGAAATACAAGTGTTTGCAATGGAATTGGATTTGTATGGGGTAAGTTTCAGACCATTGACAACAGCAGTGGGAATTCCAGGTACTCCAAAGGCAGCATGACTCGCTGTAGGGATCTCTGACTTTTGTGCCCTGTGGGTATTGACAGATCACATACGTGCAGGCAGGACTGGCCATGCACATACAGAGGTGGTATCAAGCCGTTAAATAATATGTCAATATGATAATCCTTCCACCTGCCTTTCTGACTGCTTGTTTATCTCCCTGGGATTTACTTCAATGGTCCAAAATCCAGGCTGCTGAAATAGGTGCTACAGGAAAAAATGCCATCAGATTGCCAGAGAAATATTTCCTCCAATATATTGCCTTCCAATGACAAATATGCACCTGCAGACTCACAATGGGTGAAATTCAACCCCATGTGCATGAAATGTTATTCACATTTATTTTTACATTTATTATTAATGTATCTCAAGCGGTTTGTCAAAAGTGGCTTGATAAAACACAGATACTCATGACAGTGAGAGCTATAGTTTAGTTGATACTTGTCACTGAAGAGACAATCTTTAGCAGCCCAGAAATGCAGATATCATAGTCTTTACATGCCTGTTGCAGATGATGAATTTACGAAATAAATTATGTTTTTAAGGCAACAGGAAACTTGCTCTGCTTTTGTAAGACATTTGCTCCACACAACAATAGAGGGCTGATGAGACTTTTCTGAAATAATTTATTCAGGAAAAGCCCCAAAACAACCATAATTTTCCATGCATGTTTTCTCTGACACACTCTATTGTAACATATTTTTAAAAATGTAGTTACAGTGCATTTTGTTTCCTCTCTTGTTTTAAAGGAACATTTCAGTATGAAGAGAAATGCCAGCTGGTACTGGGATAATTATAATTTCTCATTAATACCAGCACATTTAAAAAATAAACTACAAATATTGCCTCATTAGTATCTCTTGTGAGGCAAGTATTATTTTTAGAGTCTTAATAACCAAGAATAAAGTTGTGATAAGTATCTAATACTGCAATGGGATTCAAGTCTCAAAGGAAGAATTAGAGTTTTTAAGTGCCTTATTTATTTATATATTTATTTTAGCTACTGCTGTGCTACATGCATAACACCTGTCTTTCTGAACAGAAGAATTACATATTCATGTATCTAAAAGAGAAGAAGCATTAAATTTTTCTTGGTAATATAAAATGATATATGATATGTAAATGTAATACATGTTAACTCATTTTAAATGCCTTTTTTCCTTGACAGTTTAAGGTTGAAGAAACACCACATTAATCATGAAATGCTCTGAACAACTGCATCTACAGGGATACAGCAACAGCTTTAGCAATCGGTGTAACTCCTTCCATAAAGGCAAATCAGTGTTCCATCTATTTCAACATGAAAAACAGGAATATTAGCTTAGTTTCTGAGTCTGAGCCTGCTAACAATAAGGTTGATCATTGCTCTCTAGTTCTGGTTTTGTGGCAAATGCCTGATGGGTATAAAAGGGAGAAAAACATGCAAATACTCTTTGCTGTCATCAGACATTGACAAAGAGGCTGTAGGTTTCTTTTCAGCATTTATTAAGTTTAGAACTTATCAGAAGATCTTGTGGGTCAGCATTAAGGTGTTTTGACAAGTCAAACCTTTTGGTAGGTAAGAATATAAACTATTAAAGAAAGAGAATTTTTTTTATGGTTAACATAGGTAATTATTTCCATGCTTTTTCATGCTTAGGCTTTTCTATAAAGGGGACCATTTTAAAAATATTTTTGTATAAAGATGATATTAAACACTGGAAGCTGTTAAATACATCTTATCATTTTTATTTTATGTTAGATATAGTTGTAAAACTTGACCATAGAGTTAATATTTATTTTTGATTATGATACCAAAATTGTCTGAACAATATTTTATGGACTTCTACATAAAATTTATGCATGTTTAATTTCAAAATAATTGGAAATTGGCAAAAATGACATCTGAAAATAAAGCTGTAATCTTCCTGATAGGTTCATTATTAACAGTAACATAGATTCTTGCTTTCAAAAGTTAAATGACAGATTTCTTAATGAGACTGAGACAGAAGAGAATCCAGAGGGACGTTGTCCCTGTGTCCTGCTGACATCTGAAAAATCTACCAGAAGGGAGAGGCAGCTGCTTTTGCCTCGTGGTACAGAGCCAAGCCCAGGTGCCTGCCAAGTGTTTTGATATCTGTAAGTTGAAAGAACTAGGGTAAGGTTTTATTTTTTTTTACAAGAAACTTTCAGGAGTGTAAGGAATTTTATTCTGTTTGCTACAGTAGTTTTCCTGCATACCAATTACAATCCATTTAAATATTCTCCCCCCCCACCGCCCGCCTTTTTGAATACTGTAGCTCTGCAAAATGCACTAATTTATACAGTGGCTCTAACAGGTGTCCCAGTAGACTTCACTCACAGCTGTTCTACAAACCAAATGCATGGAATATAAATCTTCCTTTCCTCACATGACCATTAGTAAGCCAGGCTCCTAGCACAATCTGTTCATCAGTACACTAGTTTCCTTGGAAAGTTCAATATCTTGGCTAATGTTTATTAATTAAGCAATAAGACACGACAGACTGTGCAGCAGCCCTAATTAATGGACACCTCTGGTGCCTGCCACACATCTAAGAAGTGCATTAATCAGCACCAACACAGGTTGGAAGTGACTTATCACAATAATAAAATGGTTATTTACTTAAACAAGAACATTTCTCAAGCTTAGTAACATTTTTAAGGTTTTGTATTATGCCATATATGGTATTCAAATTTTTATGAGAGGCATTTTCCAACTCAGTTTCTTTAAGCTCAGCTTCCAAATCCTTGCTGAGGAATATAAATAGAGGACACTGAATTTGCAGAGGTCTTGAGTTGTTCTGGCTCACACTGACTCAGTGGATATCTATCAACAGCTGTGGTCTCAGAACATCAGACCAGGTTTATTTAGGTGGCAGGTATCAATTAACATTTCTCCCATCAGCTTGAGCTCTGTGCTAGCTGTGCTGGCTCCTCCTGATTTGATTGCTGCCACTGAGGGGTCAGACAAGAGATCCTCAGCAGGCTTAGCTCAGCCCGGCTGTTCATCTGAGTGAAGGTGTGTTCACAAGGCAAATAGACACTGCAGCAGAGAGCATTGCACTCACCTCTCCTGCCACTGCCTCCCTCTGGGTAGGGGTGGGTGTCTCCATGGCTTCTATGTTATGCATATAAGAAATTAATATTTGATTGGCAGCCACTGAAAACATCACTTAGCCATGGTCTAAAAAAGTGAATTAATTACCTTGACATATAATTAGAAAAGCAATTTGTAAGATGAAATGGAAAAAACTGACAAAAAACACCAGACCCTGCTCTGCACAGTTTACACTTGGAAAACTTTTGGTGATTTACAAAACCCCACACAATTCAATAAATATTTTATTGCTAACTAAAGAAGAATTTTATTATGATCAAGTCTCAGTAAGTGTTGTAAAGTTAATGTTACAAGACATTTTGTTGTAGCAGAACCTCTGACTATGCTAATGTGAGACCTTATTAACTGTTTGCTTACTGTGTCTTTTATGAATCCATTTAGTGCATGCCCCTTTCTGTTACTTTCCCTGCCATCTGTACAGTATCACTGACCTTTTAAAGTCCTATTATTTCTGCAAAATAAGCTCATGTGAGTTCAGGCTAATTTATTGTACTGAAAGAAATGTACACATATCCAGCAAAATAAGCTTTACAATATATCTAATAACTTGAAATTTCCCAACAACACCAAAAGTCACTAAATGTATGTAGAAGGTCACAAGTGCCCACTGTTAACATTCTGGCACTGAAAACCTGTGGGTAAGGCTCCCAAGAAGAGGAATCCTCTGTGCTGTGAATTGCTGAACCACAGGGAAAGCCTCCAGGAGCTGGCATCATAAGCTGCATCCATAGGGCTGGCAGCACTATTCTGTATTAACAGGTACTTCTATTTAGGATGTAGGAGCAATTAAAGGGTCCTACCTTCATGCTGTAGCTGGTTATTTAATATATTCTAAATGGAGAGGTTACTTTATGAATTCTTACTGCTGACATGGCCTTGAATAGGTATTTCATAGGGTCTGATAGAGGGGAAGAGTAGAGGCCAGCTTCAAGAAAGGGAGAGGCAAATGAAATGAAGGTCTGTGTTGTGCACTACTGTTCCACCCATGGTGACTTGGACTCTATGTGAGGGTCCTACCAGTCATTCAAACCCTCTTCCCAGGAGGTGAATAGTGGATTCATGTGCTTCTTTAAGCTCTGAAAAAATCAACTATGAAGGGGGTGCTGCAGCAGGACTGGAAGAAATTAAATACGGATTATACAGTGAGGAAAACTAGGCAAAAGACTACTGTCCATGACAGCCTCAGAGGATGTGCCCATGACAACTGACAAGGGCCACAGCAGAAAAGACAGTGAACCAATGCTGCATTTGTCACATTCCCTTGACAGGTGGTGCTAATGGGGGTGGAAGGGAAAAGTATCTGCCCACTGGGCCTTGATTGTAAAGGACATTGCACTTACTACTCAGAGTGTGCTCAGTGGATGAGTTTGTACCCCACGTTTGTACCACACTGAAGCGCAAACTGAAAGTCATGGCATTCTATCAAAACCTAAGAAAACACTTTTCTATATTGGTCACTGCATGTGACCAAGCAGTGGCACAGGTCACCCACAGGGGTTGCAGAATCTCCATCCTTGGAGATACTCAAAACCTGATCATAGATAGCCCTGAGCAAACCTTGCTTGAGCAGAGGGGCTGGACTAGACCACCTTGAAGGGTCCCTCAACCTCAGCTGTTGCCTGATGCTGTGATGCCTGATGCTAGTTAGTTTTCCTAGGTTCACGTTCTGTTCAATATTCCGTCAAATGAAGACTCACAGTGAAACTAGCGATTGCATCTCTTAGTTTGGGACAGCAGAAAATTTGAGGCTATATGTGCATTTTGATTGAAAGAGCGCTCTATGTAATGCAGTGTTATTGGGTTTTGCAACAGCACACTAATGATGAACGGGCTGATATTGTCATGGCTGTGTTCAGCTTTGCTTCTGATGGAAGATTTGCTCAAGAATAGCAGTGCTCCCTCTGCTACTAAATGGCTGCTAGTCTTTTCTGTATCAGATGGGTTGTTAGATTTTTTTTTTTTATTTTATTCCCGAAACACCCTGAAATTATTTTTTAAATGAAAAACTCTCTCAGATCCTTATCCCCAGATGACTAATCAGCCTTAACAAGTAACTAGACTTGAAGAGCTGAACAACTTTGTAACAATATGAAAGCAGCCATCTGGGAAAAATACTGTCAATTTTTCACAACCAATGCAGAGATATTCTAGGCATATACATGAAAGAGGTTAAGGTGGGTTGGCTGATATTCAGCTTTTTGACATAGAGATTGATGGCTGGTGTGAAGACTGATATACCAGTTTGAGCTGCCATAGGGATCCATCAAACCAAGAGAGCATTTGTGAAAATTTAAATTGTGGTATGGAAAAAAAACACATTTCCCCTTTCCCATGCCTTGTTCTCTAGAACAATCCTCCAATTTTCCTAGAAGCAAATGTATTTATCTTTTTTTGTTTGTTTTATGGTTCTTGTTTGTTTTTTTTTTTAACGTAGTGTTGTGGGTTAGAAAATAAAACCGTTTCCCCCCCCCTCCCCCCAATCCCCACCGGGCGCAGGTGTGCGAGGTCAGGGCTGCATGGGGAGCTGCCGTTCGCCCAGCCCAGCGTGGGTGGCGTGGCGGCCGCCATTACCGGATATGCACTTCCGGCCTGTGGGGCCGGCGTCGCTTCCAGTCCAGCCCGGCGCTCCCATGAGCAAGCGGGACGGNTTTCTAACTGTCTGAGTGTTTTTCTTCAGAAAAGCTGAGCGGAGGCTCGGCGCTACTGTAGGGTCCTCAGGTTGGCTGCGGAACCCCCCCGGGAGAGCTGAGGTCGGGGTCCTTCTCTATTTATCCCAGCGTCTCATCCGGAGCCTCCAACAGAGAAAAAACCAGCACTATCTCAGAGCCTTCCCATCCCAACACGGGGTCTGGGGAAGCTTAATTTGTCTGTTTTTGCACTTTATTGTCAGTTTTCTGTGTGTGTGAAATAAACTGTGTTACTTGTGTGTTTTCTTTTTGGGTGTGTGTGGCTTCTCTCGGACATCTCTTGTCAGTACCATGTTTTTTAGTGGTAAAACCACAACACTTAGTCAGGTTGCTTATTTGACCACCATTTTTGAGGAAAAAATGAGGCAGAGGAAAACAACTTAGTAATGAAGGAGAACTATTGTCCTGTACTGTGGTTAAGCCTATATGTAGTTTTTAAGGTTAAAAGAAGGCATTGAATTCTGCAAAGAAGAACTGGCAAATATACTTCTCATAGCAGCTTAATTCTTTTAGGATTTAACCATGTATGCCCATTGAAGGGTAGTATCAGACCATACTGGACATAATGGGCCAACTTTATCACCAGAATAGTTCCAGTATTCCCTTAAATTTTGATTTACATCTTAACTGAGAACTACATCAACTTGCCTATCTGATGCAGATTCCCAGGGATTTGGATGAAAACATTAGAAACTGGCAAGCTGGCTATGACTCTTTGTAATATGTTTTTAATCCACAGTAAGAAGCCAGTCAAGGTTTGAACTATAGAAAGCCAAGTCTTCAGGTTGCTTTTTAACTGTCCCATTTAAGTTGACAGGATTACAGTGTTTCAAATAAGATGAGATTCCAGTCCAGAAAGTGAACGAGAGAGCAAAGCAGGGCAGGGAGTGACAATCATTTTCAAGGAACATTTCAACAACTTGCAGTTCAGTCCTGGGCAGTACTTACATCCTGGTTGGACATCTCCCAGTATGGTCTCTCACCGTAGGACATCACCTCCCACATTACAATCCCGTAGCTCCACGCATCGCTTGCTGAAGAGAACTTCCGATAAGCTATAGCTTCAGGAGCAGTCCACCTTATGGGGATTTTCCCACCCTGGAAGATAAGTTGAAAACCTGTCAATATGATTAGAATACAGAATGGCATGTTTAAAAGAAAAGAAAAAGAAATAATATCTTGGATGCTGAGATTCAACATTCTGACTTATATCAATCTGGAAAAGAAGAACTGCACCTTTTTCAGACTCTGATAAAAATTTAGTTTCCTTTGTGGTCTAATTCATCAAAATTAGCACTTTGTGAAAACAAGAACTCAGTTCAAAGAAAGCATGAAACATCTATTCCAAAACAGAACACTGAAAGCTCTTACTAAAATTATATAATCAGAAAGGAAACTATAGGCTTTATATTAATCTTTACATTTGATAATATATTTTAATTTTTTTGGTGTCCTTTAAATATCCATGTAAACAGCAAATCAAGTGTGTGTATAACAGGCATTTCCTTAGGATATTCAATAGTTTTATTCTGCAGCTTTCAACTTAAAAACCAGGTGCTACCTGAAAAAAACAAAAAAGGTAAGAAATCAATCAACTTTTCTCTGACACTTTAGAATACTGGATCTCTTCTATTCTCCCATAAATAGTTTATGTATGAAAACTACTTTTCTGTTTCTGAAAAAAAATATTTCCTCTTCAGATACATTGCCTTTTTCAAAAGGATACATTTTTTTCTTTTCAAAAGTATATGTTTATTATCTTTCTCATTGAACTAACTAGGTAGAAGGAGAGCAGTATGCTTGAGGTGCCACTAGATGGTAGAAGGAGGCAGTCAGTAGGGCTGAGCTTGCTCAGCAGCAACAAGCAGTAATAGATTCTACTCAGCATTATAATTGTATTTCTGACAGAAACAAAAGAAGAAATGAACTGGAACATCCGTCTGGCAATTGAAGAGAAGCCACAGCTAAAAACAAGTATGTAAATCTCTGTTAATTTGCTTTGAATATATAAAAAATTGTCTGCGAATTGTTGAGGCCTGAGTTCAGCTGATTGAGAAGCTGTTTGTTCTACCAATAAATTGTTCAAAAGCCAAGCTCTGTGTCTGTGGTGATGTGTCACTAAGCCAACCTCTCCTTGCTGAGTCTCACTTGCTGATGAAAAATGCACAGTTAACATTTATGTTGTCTGTAACAGTAGCCAAGATGTCCTTTGTACGATGTCACATTTTTTTGCAGCTGCTTTTTTAATGCT
Source organism: Neodrepanis coruscans (assembly GCA_013400695.1). Taxonomy (NCBI): domain Eukaryota; kingdom Metazoa; phylum Chordata; class Aves; order Passeriformes; family Philepittidae; genus Neodrepanis; species Neodrepanis coruscans. The sequence goes on along the minus strand of VYZS01088265.1, from coordinate 8,739 downwards.
TCTGGCTTCCTCATTTGTGGTAAACCACTTTCTGATTTTAGCAGTAGTAAAGTAAATGTAGTACTGTAATTTTTGCTCAAGTACTTCCACTACTCACCTTTTCTTAAACCATTAACCTGCTGGTCAGATCACTCCTCTGGAATGTCAGAGATGCAAATGACTTTATGCCCCACCTGCTGCCACCTCTGAGCCTGCCCTCATCAGTACTGCAGAGTGTGATGCTCTTTGTCCCTTCCTGGAACAGCACTTGGGAAGCAATTACAAATGTTTTTTTGGGTACAAAAATGAAGAGATAGGGTGACAAAGGAGAGTTGTGATAAGACATTCTTCAAGTTAAAATCAGGGTAATTTCTTGTTTCTTTCCTAGGAAATACTTCTACCTTCTAAAGAAATTGGGTAAGAGCACTTGGTGTTTGATCTTATGGTCTGGTTGCAGTGGTGTTTTGGTTGGATATGTGAGTGCAAGCTTCTCGAGGTAGTGGAAAAATTTGCTATTCAATGTCCCAGATGTATACCTTACACTGGGATGTCCAACCAAAAGGATGTGTCCTCTGAAAAATAGACAGATTTAGGGTATAATTGCAGAGTATATTTCAAAGTATCTCCTCACACCACAGAGTTATGGGCCTTATCCTTTATTTCTAATTTATGTAATTCCATCTTAGTTTACCGGTTTCTACACATTTTTGGGGACATTATTTCCCTGTCCTGTCACATGGTCATGGAAGGCATTTTAAGTCCTTCTTTGGACCTGAATACATGCAGTTCTAAAAGTTAAAAATCCTGCTAATCTGTATCACAAAAGACACTGCCCTGACAATCCTGAACACTCTTCCTCATCAGCAGCACTTGTTCCAACACAAGAGTTCACCATCTGAACCTTGTTTCACCAAGCAATCCTCCCTTGATTCAAGATACTTTCTGGAGTCTAGCACCAGTATTTGATGGAGTGAATTCCATACTTTCTTTCCTTATCTCAGATCTTACCACATCTCGGAAGACAAGTGAAAAAGCCTACCAGCTTAGATGGTTATGCTACTGTAAGACTTCATTTATCAAGACAAATTAATGAATTAACAAATTTACTATGTGCCAGATTCCAAATCTGGAGAGCTTTATTAATAATTCAGTATTTTTTTAATTTTCAAGAAAATTCTTATGTTAATAATTAAATACTACTTATAGGGAAAACACAGATCTATACATACAAATAAAAGGCACCTGGATATTTATGGATTTTACATTTAATGTGTATAACATAGTGTGAATAACATAACATAACAGGAAAACTGTCTTTAGACTGTATCCTTTTCATATACCTGATTTTGTATTCCCAAATTATAATCAAAAGAGAGGGCACATCTTGAGCAGCATTTTCAGCTAGATTTGTGACAACTGGCTAAATATAAATGAGTTTTAAAGAATCTGATCAGACTCTGATCATTGTTTCATGATGCAGCTTTACTGACTGATCCCTTTTGGACTGAAACAGTAGTGGCTCATTGAGTGTGAAAATGAGACTGGAGAACAGAATCTTAACAAAATTCAAGGCAGTTCACATTCAAGGGCATAAGATGTGTTCAATGTTGTAATGTAAAATAAAATCCTTCTGTGCTGGCTTTCATGACAAAGTGAAGCAAAACCTCTAAAATTTTTACAATGGATTCATCTTATATATGAAGATGTTATATTCATAAAAATGTAAATTTCAAGACTTAATTATGTTTGCAGAACACCTTTTTATGCAAAAAAGTTGTTTTATTTATTTGAAAGCTGTTCAAAAGGCAGAGATTGCAATACAACTACCTTAAGAGATGTATTTGACTGAGCAGTAGTAATAGCTGCTCATGCATAATAAAAGAACACATAAGGTTTAGAGTAGCTGAAAATACATTTCCTGTTTCTGATTAGAGTAATAAACAGTGTTACTGATATTTGATACGCCTTTTTACATTTTGATCCAACTGGGAAAATAATAAATGCAATACAGTTTACACACAACACCTCACCCTCAAATTAAGATAATTTATAAATCATCTATATTGTACTACTATAGCAATAAAATCTGTCACAGCGGCCCATATTAGAAAGCCCTTATTGCAAGTCCGTTTTGCTTCTAGGTTATTCTCTCTTTTGAGGGGCAGAAGGGGTGTTAGGAATCAAATTATTTTTCTGCCTTTTCTCATACATTAATAATGGTATCAGTGATAACCTAATTTTATTTCTACACAGTGAAACAGCCCTAACTCTGCTCTTCAAATAGATAGAATTCAGCCTTTTTTTCCTCCATGCTGCCAGATGAACAATGTCTATCTCCTGACATTTTTTCTTGATTGTAATTTAATAAGCAATTTTACCATGCAGTGTCAAGAATCCCCTTGGAATTAAAATATTAGGCTCACATTGCTTAGCTTGTAGAACTGTTCAGAGATCAGCCCTTGATATGAAATTTACCTCCTCACCCACACGTACACACATGCTCGCTTTCCCTGCAGAATTGTCAACAATACAGTGTGCCACGCATTTAAAGGCAGAATTGGAACTGCATGTTGCAGAACGCCTCATTCTTTACCTCAAGCAATGCATGAAAAAGAGAGATTCACAAAATGCTGTCTCTTCTTTGAGCTTATAACACCAAAAAGTGCTTATGATCTGTTGTGTGAAAAAAAACTACAGTGAAGCAACTGACATTGGCATTATATATGGTCCATCAAGCCACAACTGTGTTTTTGCCATCTCCCACTTGATTTTTTTTTTCTATTTTACATGTTAGATATCTCCTTGAAAACAGGAGGTATTAACAGTTCCTTTAATTAAAAATCTAAATATATTTCAAAACTCCAGCAGAACAGTGTAACTGGCAGCCACGGCCCATTATTCTACTGAACAAAGGTTTGGATATATCAGCAAGCTCAAAATGTGTGATGTGAAGAATGACAGAGAGGGCACAGAAGCAAAGAAGGAAGACTGTTAGAAGCTCAGAACTTTTGGCATGTCCTGCTAGCGAATTAAAGTGAGGAGTGATGCCACTGAGAACCTTGGATACAAAGCCGAAGGTAAGGTGTGTGAACTCCTACTGGATGTCCAAAGGCAGAAGCAGACACAGCTAGTGCATCCGGCTCACTGTGTCCCAGAACCAGCAGTAACATGAAATAATGCCTGTTTCTGTTGAAAAGCTTGTTCTGTATTTTCCTTGAATGACAGACACTGCAGAGGGACTGTCACAGAGCTGGTTGCAGTTTTCCTAAATGCTGAGGTGCAAACCCATCAGTTCCAGATGCACAAACATATAGAACTGCCTAATTCTAGGAGAAAAGTTACTGAACTATGTGCACCATTAGTCTGATCTGGCACAGAAATTCCTATGCATCTGTCAGTTACTGTTCCTTTATGTATGATGTTACTGAATCATGCAATAATTTTCCACAACACAAGTATAGTATCTATCTTTTTTGCTACCCCAAATGACAGAAACCTGGAAAAAAAAAGAACTTCAGATTGAGGAGAGGCAAAATAATGAAAGAGATTAGTTTTAAATATTGGACATAACTCATCATTTTGTACAAAAACCTTCTGCCACTTTACTGGAGTGATGCTTTCATTTGATGCTCAAATGTTTCATGTGCAAAGCTACAAATAGTTAGAATTTACCATCTTCAAATCATAATTTAGAACTATTCAGTATTATCAACAGTCTTCTCTAGTGTCTATTGAAATATCAGAAAAACTGCATGGCAAGATGACAAAACTGCTCTGAAAAGGCATTTCAGAATTTGTGCTCATTATGCTCAATTCCAGTAAGTTGTACCCATCTTTCATTTCCCTCAGAATTGAAAGGAATGTAAGTCCCTGATTTTCAAAAAGACTAGATTTGCTTTTAATCTCTCGGAAAAATATTAATTTTCTTTCAAATATCTTGATTAACAATCCTGAAGTTAAATATATGGAACTTGATTTTTCCTGCCTAAGTTAGCAATACAAATTTTCAGAACAAGTTATTTATGATTTTGAGAATACATCAATTTTAGTGAATATTAACCCCTATACTGCACATCTATTTGTTACCTCCAAAACAGGGAAAGCTGTTGATACACGGAAAGAATCAGCACTTAAGATATTAGCAGAAATAAAACAGACAAGATAAAATGTCTGTTCACACATCATCAGAAACACTTCATGTTAACTAGCATTATCATCAAAGGTGTATCAGGATGCTCCTCCAAAATACTCCACCTGTCATTTTGTCTTCCTAAAGGCCATCAGATAGATGAATTGGGTAGTGGTATACATATATGCAGACCTCCAGAAAGACCATCTTATCATCTTCTAGTTCAAAAATTCTAGAATTAAAATATTAAATTACTTTGCTAAAAATCAAAGAATTATGAAATCAGGAACACCCTCTAATACAGCAGAGATTCTTATTAGCAGTAGCAGCAGCATTCATTTCCTTTGAAACAAAACACTTCAGCATGCAGCCCCTTGCCTGTTCTGAGGCATTGATCTTCACTTGGGCTGAGATCATAAGAAGGCTGATAAAAATGCATAGGTTTGACCCTCAAAATCCATATAAGTGAAATGGTAGTGAATATTTCTGACCACTTACACCTGTCCCGCATTCATATTTTCTTGACAGGGCAATTTAAAAAACATTTTACAACGACAAAGATACAGCAAACTACCAAATATAAGTGGTTAATACCATTCCCTCTTGTTTGTATAACTAACTGGACTACGCACATCTTTTCTTGTTAGATGTGATGCCTTTGTCTACAAGGTGCTCATGGAAAATAGATTAATTTTTTCCAGAAATATTAGTTAGTTTTAAAATATTTCTTTAGTTTTTAAATGAAAAAAGCAGTTCATTCCAGAGATCAAACAAAAGGGGTTGGTGGTGGAGGATGGGCAGAGGTCTGACTCCTCCAAAGCCAAAAGCTCAGTTAGTGTGTTTTTTTCAGAAGGGGAGAGAAAGTGAAGAAGAAAAAGAAGGTAAAAGAGGTACAAAAAGATTCAACTTTTAGAAGCTTTACACATAAGACAACTAGAGCAGGATGGTGATGGCTACAGGTGCTATAGACAGTCCTGTATGCATCAGGCAAAGGCAAGGCAGCAAGACAAGGTGGATCCAGCAAATCCAAACAACTTCAATCCAACAGGTCTGGGGATGGCCAGCTGCCATGCTGGAGCAGGGATTGATGGCCTCAGGCTGAGGTGAAACAGGGTGCTCTGCCTGTGGGCAGGGGTGGAGGGAAATCCTAGTGGAGGCCAGGCAAGCCAGTAAGGACCAGTGGTGTCCTCAGAGCCCTGGTAAGAACCAGACAAGTGTGCAAAGACAGAAAAACACAACTATTTTGCAAAACCTCTTTGAGACTGGCCTTTTGAAAGGTAATGGTGAGACAGGTGGGGCCAAGGAGTTTCATAATATTTTAGAAAGTGTGACTTTACATTTCTTTAGGATTAAGAATGCACCAGTGAATTTTACAGTATTGTGTGCTTGGCCCTCAATCACAGATAAACCCTTTACTTTTCTGAAATTAAATATCAGAAGCATGCATCTCTACCAAATCCACTTGAGAAACTATAGCACTATTTGACAGTAATGATAGGAAAAAAATGTCATTTTTCTTGAAACTAATATTTCTGGCAAAGATCTATCTCTTTTCCAGAGCATCAATTTCAAGCTATCTGCCAGCTGTGTCAGCACAGCTCACATTACAGCCATAACCAATTTCTTGAAAGTTACTCCTACAGAGTCCTTCAATCTGCACATCCAGCCCCTATACACTTTGCTTACACAAGTAGTCCTACTGAAGTCAATGGAAAAGGTGAAAAGGGTTTGTTCTGAGATACTTATTTGAAAGATGACTTATGTTGCATAACTCTATAACAAAGGAATTTGCTACAAGGTCTATTCTTCCAGCAGAACTGAGTTAGCAAACACAAATACTTTTCTAAATCCAAGTAATTTGAGTTGAAAAAAGAGATGTTCTTTCTTAAAAGCCTTAAGGAAGGCTCATCTCTGAAATTATGCCCCTGACTTGCCCAGGGCTTCATGAAGTGTTTATTATTGGATCAGAAATAAAATGTTACCATGCACTGTTTGAACACTTCATGTCATTATCCATCATTAACGATTTCACAGCTAGTGATTTCCACACTCATATCTAGTTGACATGCACAGCAAACAGTTCCCATGTTTCAGCAATCAAGTGGCCTCTCTCTGTGCTGCCATAATGCCCAGATCATTCCTACTCTGCTGCTTTGCCCCTCAACCCCTGCCATAATTCCTTTCACATCATACAATTTGAAGTGGCCAAAAAAACTTCAGAAGCACATGGAAATTTGAAAATTGAGGACAAAGCGAAATGGATTTAAATGTAAAAGTAACACCATGGTACTCTCCCCAGTAAACATTTTCATAGTCCGTTCTTTGGAATGCTGTACTGGAGAGAATATAAGAACTTACATACTGAATTCAGGTACAGGTTGTTCTGGGGTACATGACATTTTATTTACCTAAGGCTTCTTCAAAATTTTTTCTAGAAACAAGTTGGAAACACCACAAAAATTAGGCTTTTTTTTCTGAGAGTTACAGTGCCACACAAAGATAATGATCAGAATTATTATGAGGCTGAGCTACTCCGCAAGAATCACTCCTTTAGTTTTCACCTCAGCTGCTTCAGGAAGTGCAGAGGAGAATTAATATCTTAGTAACTGATGAATTAAATTTTCTGCTCACATTTTTTGTAAGGTCACTTCTTATTTTATCCTGAAGGAATTTGCTGGTTATTAAATTTTCAGTCAATTCGTGGATACGTAGCTGGTCAAAAGATAGGAAACAAACAGTCAGAAGAAAAAAGTCAGTTTTCAGAGTGGCATCCCCCAGAGATTGATGCTCATGTTCTGATGCCAACGTATGTAGAATCTATAATACAGGCAGGACTGTGAACACATAAAATTGTGCTAGCAATCCAAATATATTTGTGGTAGTAAAGACAATGATGGTTGACCACAAAAATTTGCTAAATAATCTTGGGATTCTGAGTTGAAAACTGATAAAACATCACAAAATTCAGTGTCATAGTAATGCATGCATAATAAAATGCTCCTGACTTTACATAACAAATAACATGACTCTGTACTAAGCTATCACAGTTCAACACAGATCTTGTGCTTATAACAGAGAGATGGCCCTATAACACTATCAATTCCCTACTCACAAGCAGATAAAAGGGGAAAAAATTGAATGAAACCATAAAAATAATCAAGAAGAGAAAAAAGCAATCCCATGTTGAAACCTAGAATATTACTGCATATTGCTTACTGATCACAGTCTTGAACCCCCATCCCAAAGTAACAGGCATGTAAAAAAAGAGGATGGTGATCAAAGGTACAGAATGAAAAAAAGTAACAATGGGCCATACAGGCCTGAATATAAGGATTGGATAATAGAGAGTATAACACCAGGGTACATCAAACATAAATGGCAAGAAGCAGATTAAAAACATCAACAAAAACATTTTTTTAAAAGAAACATTGCTATGGGACATCATGGACTCTAAAAACACAAATATTTCCAAAAATAACTAGGTAAACTTACAGAAGAAATATTTGTGAAAGATATTACATACAAACATCTACCTCTGATTTAAAGTAGTCTTTGAGCCACAGACCACTAAAAGCTCAATAACCCTAGCTAGAATGCATCATGTGCGCAGCATGGGGACTCTTTATATTCCTTGGAATCTACTACTTGTTTGCCTTTTGGAAACATGCTTTGGTGCTCACAAGCATTATGGATGTGTGAGTTAGGCCATTGTTCTCTTCCTATCATCTCAGTTCAGTGGCAGTTTAAAATATAAGCACATGGTTAATAGTGTAACTCAAAAAAAGCAGATGATGCACATGTTAACAGCATTTGGGGGAAAAGAAAGTCAAATAAAAAAGTCAATTTTGAAGGAAGTCACCCAAAATGAGGTGTTCTTTGATGTGAAACAGTATAATTGTAGATGGCTATCTGAAGGATCACAAGACACTTGTTTTTTGTTGCTAATTCTATGACTGCATTTCTATGTCTCTATCCATGTTTATGGATTTGTGACCAAATCTTTTGACAAAAGAAAACAAAATTTTGACAAGAGAAATAAACAGTTCTACCATTCCTAAGTTTTAGCACAGGAAAAAGGACCAGGTACTAAGGAGAAAAATCTGTAAAAGTATTGCCCCTGTGGGGTCTGACGACTGAAAGACTACATGGAGATCTTATGTTTGCTTCATAGAGACATGACAATATCTTGTAAAAATTTTAGTATGATATTTTTCATCAGCAGTAAATAATTTCACTTATGGAAAACAGAAATAAAAGCATTCCCATACAGCTGTAAAGCATGTAAGTTTCATGTCTCTAAGTGAACCCATATTGCATAAAAATATAGTTTCTATACAATACGGAACCTATACAATGGGAGATGGGAGAACAGATGCTGGCAAAGGTGAAGCAGCTGAGTCCAGAGCCACGGATCAAGAAGCATGACAGGGACTAGGGACCTGTCAAACACTGAGCACCATCTCCTGCTTTCCCATCTATGGATGGAGAGGGACAAAGATGAGCAATGGCTTGCCAAGGTCAGGATGGGCAGTGAGGCTCATCAGGAAAGAGGATGTTAACCAGCCATTTCTCCCACAATAGGCCCAAATGCTCCCATTGCCACCCTGATGGTTTTCCAAAGAAATGAAGTG